>JAANSK020075576.1:0-16620 GCA_011763485.2 Isoetes engelmannii | reverse complement strand
AGAATTGGTGGTGATCCCGGACTCCGGGAAAAACACCTCCGGGATCACCCAAACCAGGGTAACATTATCCTCACCCTTTCATATTGTTGTCTATCATGAAATAGATAAGTTGTTGTAATTATTCATACATGATGTAACAATGCTCATATACTTATGTTATAGATAACTTGATAGGGTGAGGACATGCAATTTCGTTGATGCGGATCTTGTTAGAGCTAGCAAGGTTCGAGCCAGGCAAAATTGCTTACCCCGACAGATTTTTTAACATAGCAAGGCATAGGCTATTTAGCTTAGGCAAGTGCGTATGGATTTAATGCATGTAAAAACAATCTAATATTGTTAGGGCCAATGCCGTAGTACTTTTTCAATTCTCAAGTAAATTCGACATCAGAAATGGTAGCAAAAGGGAGAAGATTATGACCCTTTTGCTACCACATAGAAGTGAACACATAAGCAATGAACTAACAATATTAACCATCTATCAAAACGGAGTACTCTTATGAGTGTATTTGGAAGAAATTTCTAAGCACATAATAATATAGGTGCATTCCTCCATGTGCACGAAGGTGAAGTTAGCAAAGCAAACCACAAGCTCCTTTGTTTTACCATTTTCAACATTCCTCTATAGCACATTATTTGCACTACAATTTCTACATTTAGATATGGTAACGAGAAGGAAGATTATGAAAGCTAAGGTCAATGAACTAAAAAGATGAAAAAACGTGTGAACGGGATGCCAATAGTTTTATAGTAGTATGAGGGTGCTTGCTAGATCTAGATTTGCTCTTGCATTGCACTGAAGGTGAAGTGGATAATTGAGAAATCGTATAAAGAAAGAACTTTAGAGGCTACGACAATAAAAAACGATTAGAATAAGTTGTAAACAGCCCCTAGTAATGTTTTTCCTAGATACAAAATAGAATCGAATAAAACATAATAGAATAGAATAACATTTTTATCGTCCACGGAGGCCAATTGGCCTATGGGACCTGTACAAAGAGAATAGAAGATAATAAAACTATTTTCAACACCATGGAGATCGATAGGGATGGGTCCATATGATGGAGCTAGTACAATAATTATTACTAGGATCAAAACACTCATATCTTCAACAGTTACAAGAATAGAAAGGTTATTTTACATCCACAAAGATTAACGGGCCATGGAACCAAAGGTTTTCAAATGAAAAGCTTTTGCAGTAATGATGATGCTAGAAAGTTGTAAAAATAGGCTCATGGATGCCATTGGTTCAACAATTCAAGGCAAGCCCCCAATTCCTTAAGAATGTAGGAAGCCAGATCATATATAGAAGGCACATTGAGGAGTTCTTGAAGTGTTATATGTAGAGCCAATGTCAGATAATGGTCATCAGAAAAGTAGGACACGCCAAAGTTGTATGGTGTTCATCCTCGTTGACTTGTAGCTGACAAGACTCACACAATCTCACCTCCCGTGACAACTCTGGTTGTTTCCACCTACCTGTCTCAATTCGTAGGTAGTGAGATCCTGTACAAACTGATGCAATTGCTTATAACTTGAGAAACAATGAAATAGGCATGTGGTCCATGTACCAAAGTAGGATTTGTCTATACATGGTAATAATTAGCTTTGGCATTAGCCAAAGCATTAGAGTTTCAGAAAAGCAATCATTAAGATATCGGTGAAGAAGCTTAGGAACTCTTAAAACTATGTCTATCATGAGAAGCCAAGCTACAATTGCATTCTTTCTATTTTTTTTCGTTTTCAAAGGCAACTCTTGTGCTAGAAGGTGGAAATACCTTTTAACTTTTTGCAGCTAACCCAATTACAGACCCAGATTATATCCTTGTCTTTTGTGCTATTCAAATTGCAAGAGTTTTTTGCTTGCTACTACCGCCCTAAGCTAAATAGTCTCTGCCCTGAACCATCACATTAGAAAATGTGTCAGGGTAGACAATTTCATTTGGTAAGGGCCTACGAAGAAAAAATACTACCTGGCACATGATCGGTTTGAATCAATAAAACCCTTGGGGAAAAAGAAAGGTTCAAAACAAAAATTTGAGGTTCTAGAACTAACTTTTCGGTGCAAAAGGTTGTCACTACACAACTTTCAACAAAATTATTCAAGCTTTTTTTGTGTGCAAATTAGTGGGGCACATATTAATAGCATGAGGAACACGTTCCTACTTTTGTCACTTTAATTAATCTTGTACAAAAAAAAAGTTAAATGTTATTGCACACGTCTAATCTCTCAACCTAAACGTGTGTTCTTTTGGTTGTGATGTTGCTGAATACCCAAAACAAAAGGACAAATCATGGGTAAAAATATAAGTAGCGAGTTTAGAATCTTAGATTAAAAACTACTTTGGGACACGCCATTTTTTGCTAGATACTAGATCATCTTAGAACTAAGGATTTGCTATGGCAATTAAAGATGATAAGCAAGTTGCAAAATGCTAGGTTTTTTTCTTATAAGAATAGGTACAGGGTATATTACTCCCTTGGTTCAGGAAATTCCCGAAAGCCTTGTAAGCTACCATGTGGTAATTTCATACAAATAGCAGGCTTGCTAAAAGTAGCTATTTTTCTTCGTAATTCCGATAGAAATAAAGGGGGAGTATGGAGCTGGTAGGCTGGCCTAGATTCAGCAGGAAATCTGCCAATTATACCCAAACAAAAAATTTTCCCGAACCAAGATATTTTGCAATTCAATTCTCTTAAAGCAATCCAAATCAATTCAATTCTAATAAAGCGTTATTGACGGTAGGACTTGTTGTCTAGCATATTAAATGAAGGCGGACTTCTTGTCTAGCATACAAAGAAAACAAAGAAAAGAAAAGAAAAAAGAAACTTGCCATCTGTCTACAGCACATTGACCCACCTTAGTATGACTTGGTATGGACTCTTAGTATACCCCACTAAAGAATATGACAGAGACCTGCGCATTATATAAGACCTGGAATTGTCCTTGTGCTCTTGTCTCTCTTTATTTGTTCTATACATATGCACTTACTCTGTTACAAGTTGATTCATTCCACGAGTATGATTTCTTCTGCATTTGCCGTGCTGTTCATGCTTCTCTTCGCCATTTCTAATGGAGCTCATCAACATCAGAAATTGCTCTTCAATTCTCAGAGTGGCCAATTCAAAATCCTCCAGGTAAGTCATTAATTTTCCTTAATTTTGAGCTTCAAATGATCAATCTGTCTTTCTTTCATTTGCAGGTTGCTGATATGCATTATGCCAATGGAAAAACAACTAAGTGCTTGGACGTGTTTTCTTATCAAGAAGCCACATGCTCTGATCTCAACACTACAGCTTTTATATACAGAATGATAGAGGCAGAGAAGCCAGACTTAATTGTATTTACAGGTCAAATTCTCTTCTCATCTGTTGCAGAAACACTCAAAATGCATAATTTGTTTCTGCTGTATATACTGATCTGACCTAGGAACTTTTTCAATGATGTTACACTAACCAATATCTTGAAATGATGCAGGTGATAATATATTTGGCTATGATACAGATAATCCTGCCCTTTCCCTAGACATGGCTTTTGATCCTGCTATAAAATCCAAATTACCATGGGCAGCTGTACTTGGAAACCATGATCAGGAATGCACTTTGGGGCGCGCCGGAGTGATGAAACATATTGTGAAGATGGATTACACCCTGTCTAAACTCAATCCAGAAAATATCCACATAGATGGCTTTGGCAATTACAATCTTCAAGTTATGGGACCAATTGGATCATCAATTGAGCATAAAAGTGCTTTGAATCTCTACCTTGTTGATAGTGGTGATTACTCTTCTGATACATCCTACTTTGGATATGACTGGGTGAAAGAAAGCCAGCAAACTTGGGTGAAACAAATATCCAAGCAAATGCAGGTATTCCTGCACATGCACTATTCCTTTTTTTCATGAGATTCCAACATGTACTTATTCCTGACATAGATCTCTTATTAAACCCCTTCTCTTTTCCTTATTTTTTTATTTTCAATTGATTAAAGTTTAGGTTAAATTTTGGTTTTCTTCAATTGGTTAAAGTTTAGGTTAAATTTTGGTTTTCTTCTATACAGCAAACATACAAGGCTGCACCAAATGCTCAGCCTTCTTCAGCTCCAGCCCTGGTTTTTTTCCATATCCCTCTACCTGAAGTTAGCAGCATGAATGCTCCTCAAGTTGTTGGCCAAAGACAGGAAAAATCAGGAAATGCTACATTCAATTCTGGGTTTTTTAATACTCTTGTAGAGACTGGAGATGTAAAGGCTGCATTCACAGGGCATGACCACTTGAATGATTTCTGTGGAGAACTGCAAGGCATTCATCTCTGTTATGGTGGTGGATTTGGTTACCATGCTTATGGCATGGCTGGATGGTCTAGAAGAGCTAGAATAATTGTAGCTTCTCTTCAAAGAGATCACAAGAAGAAATCCTGGTCTGGTGTTAGAAGAATTACCACTTGGAAGCGCTTAGATGATCCCTATTTGAGTAAAATTGATCATCAGGTTCTCTGGACAAAATAAATTGACCTGTTTTTGTCTCTTACGATACTGAGCATGTCTAGCCCTCAATATACAATGTAAAATAGTCGCTGTAGTACCTTATAATGATAATCCAGTTTTGATTCCTTCTCCTGAAGCATAAAACTGATATAGGCATGATAGGTTCCAAGTTCATCAATTGTTTACAACATATTCTGTACAATATGCCAGAAACAGAAATCTAACAGTGCGAAATTACAAATCTTGGTAAAAGTAGATCGGGAAGCCCCCTCTTAGGTTTGTACAAGGAAAAAAGTATGTCGTATTCTTTTTATTTGTGTTTTTCTGAATGACCATGTTTATCCTATAAGACTTGACTTGACCTAGTCAAAACATAGGACCATACCTTAAGGGAGGGTCTAAAATTCCTTCTATTCTGTCCTTTTGTTGATGGTGGTGTCGTTTTTTGTTTTATCTTTTTTTGGCCAATTGGCCTCCGTAGACGATAAAAATTTTATTTTATTCTATTCTTTTTTCTTTCTTTTGGAGTTTGTGTTTTGTTTCGAATAATTCATTTGGAGTGTGGCTCACATAGGAACTCAATTAGTACATAGTGAAATTTATTCAAAGACCATGGCAAGCCCGGTTTGGCCAAGACGCCTCCGCGATTCAAGATGCTATAACATGTTTTCTATCAAAGTATTTTTGTTAATTGGGTCAAAAGCTTGACAATACGACTTTTCCAAAATGCATTCAGAATTTTCTAGCATATTGTTTGTCAAAGTAATTTGTTTATTTTGTCAAAAGCTTAACAATATCTTATTCTTTGAAAAAATTGAATAAAAGGTTAACAATATGACTTCTCATAGTATGTGTTCGCACCGCAGTACCCATCGTATGCCACTACCGTGACACTTCACCGATTTATACATTCCCTCCCTTACCTTGTGAACTTGGCCCGTATAAAGGCAATAATCATATAACACTCACAATGGCTTTGAGCCAGTGTAGTAGGAGAGTTAAAATAGTATGCTTATAATTTGTTGATAGTGGGGGGAACTTCCACTCAATCAGTTGGCATCAAGAGATGGAGCAATCAATAGCAACGACGAGATGATAACAGAATTGGATGTGCAAGCTGCCTCTCAGACCCACATTGATCAAACAAAGAAAAGAGATGCTAACATAGGTAAGTCCTCTTCCTCTGTAGATAAAATGATTTCCCAGAAACAAAAATAGGATGTAGGAGTTAAATCTGTATCACAAAGTCAGCAACATGAAATGAGAATTGAGGCAAACACAGTTAGTAATGATCCAAATGAACCAAGGTCAAGACGTTCAGGAGAAGTCCATCTAAGAGGAAATGCCTGGAAATGGTCTGCCATGAACCTACGTAAAAACACGAGAAAATACGTGGAAAATATGCAAGAAATACACGAGAAATACGCAAAGAATCTGATATACAAGGGAGAATGAAGAATGCAATAGCCCGAAGGCAAGCAGGAACACAAGACGGATGCCTAGAAGGCTCAACACTGGTGTTGAACCGGAATGGTTCGACGAGAACGAGGCTCCTCTATATATGTGTAGACCAACGGCCCAGATCGTGCCACTCCAATGGATGATATCTTGCCAAGTGTCGCACTGGAATGTTCTAGGACTTCCTGGAGGCTATTTCCACATGAGGAAGATGTAAGGGAATGTCTTTAACAAGTATTGGTAGTGCACTTGGTAAAGGTGTGAGACTCACAATCAGAAGGTTGTAAGTTCAAACTTTGTTTTGTGCAACTACCCTTTTGCATCCGTGTGACAACCATCTTTTGTACATAAGAGGATAATGCTCCTATAGTACGAATACTCGTATGCAACTATCCTTTTGCATCCGTGTGACAACCATCTTTTGTACATAAGAGGATAATGCTCCTTTTGCATCCGTGTGACAACCATCTTTTGTACATAAGACGATAATGCTCGTATAATACAAATACCCGTATGGTCGTTACACCATCCCCTTCCTATGATGGTGCCGAGTCTTCAGGGTTGGAGCCAGAGTACTTGGGCTTGGCTTGTCTGGATAATGCCGATGTAATATAACTGCCGACGTGAAACTTAGAGTCCAAAATCTCGCGAACCTCGAAGTAATAATTTTCTCTGGTGGAGACGGCAAAGGATCATGATCCCGAAAAGGATTAAGCGTATAGGGCTTCAATAGTGACACATGAAATACTGTATGTAGCCGGATAGTATGTAGTTAGACAGTTGGGGGAAACTCGAGCCATAATGCCACAACAATCATATGAGCTGTGATCTTATAAGGACCAAGGTGACGATAATCAAGCTTGTTGCAGGGACATGAGGTAGGAAGGTCCCTCCAGACAAGGCCACCAACATGAAAGGTAAGGGCTTCCTGACGGTGGAGATCAACATAATGCCCGATAGCATTCTTGAGCCTAAAGAAGGTGGTGCTGAAGATCTGATTGAAGAGCCTGGAGTTTCTCAAGTCGGGACTCCGCACTACGATTGATAGAATTAGATCGAGGGATACTAAGAGACCAACGTGGATGCTGGCCATAGTTCAGAAAGAATGAAGTCTGGCCAGTAGAAGCATATATTGAGTTATTATAGGCAAATTAAGCTAATAATAAAACCTGCGACAAACTGAGGTCCACGATCACTGATTATAGTGTCTGGCAATCTATGAAGTATGGCTACTTCGCAAAGAAGAAAATCAATTGTCCCCTCGCTGGATGTTGCAAGGAATAAAATGAGCCATCTTAGAGAAACGATCAACAACGACCATGATGGTATCATGCCTTCGAGGGAACCACAACTCCAGAATAAAGTCCACAAAAAAACTCTTCCAAGGTCCATCTAGGACAGACAGTGGCTGAAGGAGACCATGAGGAAGATGCCTCAGAACCTTCACTCGGTAGGAAATATCACAGGATCGAATGAAAACTTAGACAGAGCAGCGAGGCCTACTCCACCAATACTATCAACTAATAAGTTCAAGAGTCTTGGCAACTCCAAAGTTTCCCGCCACGGTCGAGTCATGGCAAACCTGAAGAACCTGAATCCTAGGTGCACCATTCGAAATATATAGAAGTTCGTCACAAAATAGGAATAGGAGTCCATTCCGTGTCTGAAAATGATCACAGTCTGACCGCATTTATCGAGAAGAGGATGCTGAGCCAAGATGTGAAAAAAATGTCTTGAACCAATGGATCTGAGTGGAGAGATGCCCAAACAGACTCCAATAAGGCTGTATCATGAGGTCTTTTGAATATAGTGATAGCCATAAGCCGAAACCAATCAGGCCCGAGCATGACCTGCAATGCTAATCAAATGGGGGATCACCCGGCTTAGACTCAAGGTAGGAGCGTCGAGACAAGGCATCCAGCTTCGCTTGGGGAGGTCCTGGTGGGTACTTGATCACAAAATCAATGCGTGATAATAGTTGAGTATGCCACCGCACCTAGTGACGGTTGACTACTCGGCAGGCTAAAAATATTCTAGACTTTGATGATCTGTATAGACTGTGACCTTATGAGGAGATCCTTTTAGAAAATGTCTCCACTCCTCGAAAGCATCAACTATTACCAACAACTATTTGTCATAAATCGGATAGTTGATCTCAGTAGCCTGGAACTTCTGCAAGTGATAGACGATCAGATACAATTCATGGTCATCCTCCTTCTTTGACAGGATACTGCCAAGTGCAAAATCAGAAGCGTCTGCTTCGACAACATATGGACGCAAAGGATCCGCATGGGCAAGAACTGTTGCCCAAGGGGGGTTCACGTGTTTGGTGCGTAAATAAAGGCAGAGTACATGTAAAGGGGATATTTATAGGCATTTTTGTATGTATTCGTACTCTGAAAAGTATGCATGTAATGCTTTTGTTGCATATGTTGGGGAGAGGGGGGGGGGGAGGGGAGGGAATTAGTAACAGTATATAGGCATAGGTGAATACATTCGAGAGTAAAGTACATCAAAGGGGTTATATAGAAGGGTTTTTTATTGTGAAGAGTGGAGATAAAGGGTTTTTGTCTGACCCTAAAAACGCAGATGCCATATCCAAAATACATATAGGTGAATCCCCCTGCTGCTGCCATGGTAAAAGCATGCTTCAGGGTCACAAAAGTTGTCTATACTTCCACACTCCATTCGAATGGCACATCCTTTGACGTGAGGCGAAGGAAGGACAATCTCTGAATAATCCTGAATAAAACATCGATAGAAGTTGGCAAATCCAAGGAAACACTAGATATTTTGGATAGAAGAAGGTGCTTGCCACTCCAAAACAGTGATGACTTTTTCGGCATTGATAGAGACACCCTGTAGTTTTGAGACAATAGCCGAGGAACTTGACATTATCCTGCTCGAACTGACACTTTTCTAGCTTGGCATAAAGTTCATGTTCAAGCAGCTTCCGAAGGATCTTCTAGACATGTTCTCATGCTCTTCTAGGGTCTTCGAATAGATCAGAATATCATCCAAATAGATGATAATGAAGGGATCCAAAAACTCCAGAAAAACGATGTTAGCTATATGCTGGAAAATTGCTGGAGCATTGCTAAGGCCAAAGGGCATGACAGTGTACTCAAAATGCCCATCCGGAGTTCGAAAGGCGGCCTTCCACTCATCACCTCCCCTAATCTGAATAAGATTATAGGTGCCTCGAAGATCAACCTTGGTGAAGTGTCGTTCGCCTTGCAGTCGCTCAAGCATTTCTGGGATCAGAGGAAGAAGACACTGATTGTGCACAGTAATCTTATTGAGGCCACGGTATTCCATAACTAACCGCAAAGTATCATCCTTCTTAGAGACAAAGAAGATGGCGGCCCCTGTAGGAGACTGAAAATGTCGGATAAACACAGTCACCTCGATATAGGTACGCAAAGCCTCCAACTCTGTGGGTCACAAGCCATAGATAAGACCAAATGCTGGGGTTGTCCTTGCTTGGAGATCAATGGGGCAGTCATAGGGATAATGCTCTGGAAGCTTACTGACTTTGACATTGTCAAAAACATCGGCAAAATCCTTATACTTATCAGGAAGGACAGGTGTGGACATTGATTACTGAAACAGAGCTAGTCGACGGGTGAAGTTGAATTGCGAACATTGAATTGGGGTCTTGTCTTCCCGATTGGATAAATTTGTGGGGTGAAATTTTCCAGATGCGGAGCTGAGGGCGTGAACAAGCCTTCACAAAAATAAGGGCCTGGATAGGAGCAGGATCAAGAGCAGGAGCAGAAACTGGAGCAGGAGCTGGATCAGGAGCAGGAGCTGGAGCAGGAGCTGGATCAGGAGCAGGAACATGGACTGGATCAGAACACGGAATAGAGACATGAATTGGAACATGAACAAGTACAGAATCATGGGCCCATGATACTTTATGAACTGGAGTAGATGTTGATGCAGAGGCAAGAACGACAGATAAACTGGGATTGGGGAAAGAGTCAACAAATTGAAATGATTTAGAGTGCCAAACTCGAGCTAGATTAGACCCAAGAGTATCGGTGCATGTGGGCTGGCAATGAGATTGAAGAAAATGCTACAAAATGCTTCCTCTGAGAGACCTCACGAGGATGCTCAACCTTACTTCCAGGGATGGCGTGCTTAATAGCAATCTTGCTATCCATAAAGCAAGCATTTGCCCCACTATCAAGATGCACCAATGCATCTAATCTCCCAACTTTTGATTCTAATGATATATAGATGAAAAACTTGTTACTGACCTTATCAGATGGAATATATCCTTCATGATGTATGGAAGGAGTCTGCGAAATAGCCGCCAACCCTCGAGAGACCTACTATTTGGACCGACCCCTGAAGTTTTCTAACTGATTTGAGTGCTTCACGGGACATCCATGAGCAATGCGTTTGGCCCCTCCACAATAAAGACATAAATTGGCTTCTCTTCGATGCTATTTCTCAGCAGTGGACAAGGGCCCTCGAACCACAATATCAATCTGCATAGGCACTGGACCGTCTGACTTAGGGGCGCCGGATGGAGCAGAAACTGGTGCTACAAGTGCCTTTGAAAAAAAAGTCTGATGAAGTCTTTCCTATCTGTGCTCAAAATTGGCGATTATCACAATGAACTTGAAATATAATGACTTCTTCTAGCGCTTTGGAATCCTTCATAGACAGCAGCATATCTTTAACATCCTCATGGAGCCCTCTCCGAAAACAATTACGAAGAGAAGCATCATCCCAGAAAGTATCGATTGCAATTTGGCGAAATTCTGTTGCATAAACTGAGGCTGGGAGAGAGCCTTGCCTAAGATTGCTGAGTTTCGTAACTGCTGTTTGCTGACGATCTGTATCTCCAAACATGCCTCGAGCTCCGCACTGAAAGCAGCAAAATTTTGCAGCTCTGGAATGGAGCAAACCAACTTAAAGCTGGTCCTGTGAGAAGAGAACCAATCAGTCTAACTTGTTTCTGTGTTGTGGGATATCTATGCGAATGAAGTTGAATTACAAGATGGATCTGATTCAAAAATCCATGAAGCTTGGACCAAGTGCCGTCAAACTTCTCTGGCAAGCTGATCTTAGGCTCTAATGGCCTCAGTCCAGATCTAGAAGGACCAGATCTAGAAGCTGACTCATGCGAAGTTATCCATTCCCTAAGCTCTTAATTATCTAACTGCAAATGCTGGTATACTTGTACAAGGTGCTGGACCTGCTTCAATAAGGATGGAATCTCCTCCATATGGAATGAAACACCAAATATGGACAATAGGATCAGAGCAAACAAGAACCAGCAAGGGATTCTGGTTCAAATTGTCATGAACCTACGTGCAAACACGGGAAAATTTATGAAAAATATGCAAGAAATACGCGAGAAATACGTGAAGAATCTGATAGACAAGGGAGAATGAAAAGTACAATGGCCCGAAGACACGTAGGTACACAAGACAGATGCCTAGACTTCTCAACACTAGCGTTGAACCGGAATGGTTCGACGAAAATGAGGCTCCTCTATATATATGTAGACCAATGGTCCAGATCGTGCCACTCCAATGGATGATATATTTCCAACTGTCGCACATGCGTTAGGTTCTGAAATGTTCTAGGACTTCTTGGAAGCTGATGCACATATAAAGAAGATGCAAGGAAATGTCTTCAACAAGTATTGGTAGTGCAGTTGGAAAATGTGTAAGACTCGAGTTCAAACCATGTTTTGTGGAAATACCCTTTTGCATCCGTATGATGACCATCTTTTATACATATGAGTATAATTCTCGTATAGTATAAATACCCGTGTGGTCGTTACACTATTCCCCTCCTACGATGGTGTCGAGTCTTCAGGGTTGGAGCTGGAGTACTTGGACTTGGCTTGTCTGGATAACGTTGGTGGAACTCCACAATCTTGTCAGGAGCATATTTAGATTCTTGGCAGGTTCCCAGGTCTAGTCACAAGGAGAGTATCCTTCCCAATCAACAAAGTAATGTAACCGTCGACGCAGAAACTTAGAGTCCAAAATCTCGCAAACCTTGAACTCCTCATGATCATCAATTTCCACTGGTGGAGGCGGCAGAGGAATGCAATCTTGGAAGGGGTTAGGTGTGTAGGGCCCCAATAGTGACACATGAAATACTGGATCTAGCCAAACAGCTGGGGGAAGCTCGAGCCAGAACACCACATCACTCATCTGAGCCGTGATCTTATAACGACCAAGGCAAGGATAGTCAAGCGTGTTGCAGGGACGTGAGGTAGGGAGGTCCTTCAAGACAAGGTCACCAACATGAAAGGTAGGATCTTCCTGAGATGGAGATCAACATAATGCCGATAGCATTCTTGAGCTTAAAGAAGGTGGTGCTGAAGATTTGATTGACGAGCCTGGAGTTTCTCAAATCGGGACTCCGCACTACGATTGATAGAATAAGATCCAGGAATACTAAGAGACCAATGTGGATGCTGGCCAGAGTTCCGAAAGAACGGAGTCTGGCCAATGGAAGCATATACTGAGTTATTATAGGTAAACTAAGCTAATGGAAGCCAATCATCCTACTAGTAACTGATAAAGCACTGTAAATAATGTTCCAGAGTCTGATTAGTGTGCTCTGCTTGCCCATTGCTTTTTGGATGATGACCGAAAGTCAATGAGCGATCGACATGTAACAGCTCTAAGTGTCGCTAACAAAAATCTGCGGCGAACTGAGGTCCATGATCACTGGTGATAGTGTCTGGCAATCCATGAAGTCTGGCTACTTCGCGAAGAAGAAAATTAGTTGTCCGCTGGTGATGTTGACGTTGCAAGGAATAAAATGAACCATCTTAGAGAAGCGATCAACAATGACCATGATGGTATCATGCCTTCGTGGGAGCGGCAAATCCAGAATAAAGTCCACAAAAATACTCTTCCAAGGTCCATCTAGGACAGGCAATGGTTGAAGGAGACCATGAGGATGATGTCTCGAAAGCTTCGCTCGACAGAAAATATCACAAGATCGAGTGAAAACTTAGACAGAGCGGCGAAGTCTGCCACCAATACTCTCAACTAATAAGTTCAATGGTGACTCCAAAGTGTCTAGCCATGGACGAGTCATGGCAAACCTGAAGAACCTGAAGCCTAGACGCACCATTCTGGAACATATAGAAGTCTATCACGAAATGGGAATAGGAGTCCATCCCATGTCTAAAAATGATCATATTCTGACCGCATTTATCGAGAAGAGGATGATGAGCCAAGATGTGAAAAAATATATTGAGCCAATGGATCTGAGCGGAGAGATGCCCAAACAAACTCCAACAAGGTTGTATCATGAGGTCTCTCGGTGATAGTAATAGCCATAAGCCGGAACCGATCAGGCTCGAGCATAACCTGTGACTGCTAATCAAATGTGGGATCACCTGGCTTAGGCTCAAGGTAAGAGCGTCGAGACAAGACATCCGGCTTCCCTTGGGGAGGTCCCGGCAGGTACTTAATCACAAAATCAATCCACCGCGTCTGGTGACCGTTGAGTACTCGACAGAATGGAAATATTCTAGATTTCAATGATCCGTATTATAGACTGTGACCTTGTGGAGAGACCCTTCTAGAAAACGTTTCCACTCCTCGAAAGAATCAACTATCATCAACAACTCCTTGTCATAAATCGGATAGTTGATCTCAGCAGTCTGGAACTTCTACGAGTGATAGGCGATCGGATGCAATTCATGGTGATAGGCGGTAGGCGATCAGATGCCATCTTAGAGAAGCGATCAACAATGACCATGATGGTATCATGCCCCCGAGAGAGCGGCAGCTCCAGAATGAAGTCCACAAAAATACTCTTCCAAGGTCCATCTGAGACAACCAATGGCTGAAGAAGACCATGACCAAGATGCCCCGGAACCTTCTTCGGTAGCAATTATCACAAGATCGAATGAAAACTTCGATAGAGTGGCGAAGTCTAAGACATCGATACTAATAAGTTCAAGAGTCTTGACGACTCCAAAGTGTCCAGCCATGGGCGAGTCATGGCAAACCTGAAGAACCTGAAGCATAGGTGGACCATTCGAAATATATAAAAGTCCATCACGGAATAGGAATAGGAGTCCATCTTGTGTCTGAAAATGATCATAATCTGACCGCATTTGTCGAGAAGAAGATGTTGAGCCAATATGTGAAAAAAAGTATTTTGAGCCAATGGATCTGAGTGGAGAGATGCCCAAACAGACTCCAACAAGGTTGTATCATGAGGTGTCTTGAACACAGTGATAGCCAAAAGCCGGAACCGATCAGGCTCGAGCATGACCTGTTACTGCTGATCAAATGTGGGATTACCTGGCTTAGGCTTGAGGTAGTAGCGTCGAGACAAGGCATCCGGCTTCCCTTGGAGAGGTCTCGGTCGATACTTGATCACAAAAGCAATGTGTGATAATACCTGAGACTGCCAGCGCGCCTGGCGACGATTGACTACTCGAGCAGACTGGAAATATTGTAGATTTCGATGATCTATATAGACTGAGATCTTATGAGGAGACCCTTCTAGAAAACGTCTCTACTACTCCTCGAAAGAATCAACTATCGCCAACAACTTCTTGTCATAAATCGGATAGTTGATCTCAACAGCCTGAAACTTCTGCCAGTGATAGGCGATCAGATGCAATTCATGGACATCCCCCTCTTGTGACAGGATACTGCCAAGTGCAAAATTAGAAGCATCTGCTTTGACAACATATGGGCGCAAAGGATCCACATGGGCAAGAAATGGTGCCATGGTAAAAGCATGTTTCAGGGTCACAAAAGTTGTTTCTGCTTCCACATCCAATTCAGATGGCATATCCTTTGACGTGAGGTGTATCAAAGGAAGGACAATCTTTGAATAATCCTGAATAAAATGTCGATAGAAGTGGGTAAATCCAAGGAAAGTGTAACGAACCTAGTAGTAGGGAATATAAATTACAACGTATAATTAATTATGAGAAAAATAAAACCTTAGTAATATAAAGTAGAGATATTTTTGACCAAAAATAGGAAAAAGATAATTTTTATTAGGATTCTAGAATAGATGTAGAAATTATCTGTAGAGGAGAATTGTTGGAAGCTTTTGAAAGAATTGGAGCAGCAGCATCAGTGATCAAGTGACGGAATTGGGAAGAAAATTGCGGTTAACTGTGAGTGGGATTTAGCCATGACGCTTGTAGTTTTCTTGAGTTTGTACATAGTTTGATGCATGAATTGGAAACATTTGAATGGCTTGAACAAATTGTTGCTTTTGAGTTTGAATGGGAATGATGCATTGATTGTCGTGAATGCATGATTGTATTTGCATCTGCATCTGAAAAGCACATTCGAACATCAGTTCTGCTTGCAGGATTTGGTGTTTGTCTTGGAGTCTGCAAATCAATTTAGAGTTATGCCAATCTGTTAAGTAATGAAGCTTTGCTCCAAAATTCTTAAACTCTGCTCTGGATTCCAGCATGTATAAGAACAGTCTAATGAGTTTGCCTTGCCACTTGGATGGCGAATGCATAAGAAAGTTGTCCTAGAAGCATGTCTGATATCTTGCCTTGTGTTGATGCCGCTTTATCAATTATGGCACAGGTCTAATTTCGCTCCTATAAAATCCACGAGAACCATAATCATTTCTGTTTGTACCTTGTAGATGCCTAGTAGAAAAGCTCTGCTTTTGGGGCCTATACTTATGTCTTGATCTGCCTTGTTGAGTTCTGCTGGATTTGCAGTCAGTTATGCTAGGATAGATTCCACTAATCCCAGTTATGTTTTTTGATAACTCATTCTGATCTATAGACTATTATTATTGCTTCCAAGATTGTGAAGATATGACTTGTGAGAAACCTATAGTTAAATCTAATAAAGAATCCAGTCTTGCCTTTGATTTTGATCAAGATCTGCTGGTCGACATTCCTGTATTCCTGTTAAAAAACTACAGAGGCTATGCAAATATTTTGCATGCTTCCGATTTGCTTGAACGTAGCCCAACCCGACTGTAAACTGTAGGTTTTACCTGTGATCCGGCTCTGCCTTAGGAACCGTGGCACAGAAGTCTGATTTCGGCCTGGTTAGGTGCAGACGTAGACGGTCCTAATCTGTATAACTTTTGCTTGATTCTGGCATTCCCTGTCCGCCCTAACTGTTGAATCAGCCTCTGTTGCCGTGATCTATAGGTCGACGATCTGGCTTAGGGTTCTTCCAGGGATACCAGGGTTCGGTATACCCAGACATTTGTATTAAAGTATATCCTTAGGTTCAACATTAATCATAGGTTCACCATTACTAAACGATTTTGCCTTTTATATTTTATGTCTCGTGTCCAACCATTCTCTGTTCATTGTCACCATAACCTTCATATAGTTCTGCATGGTCTAAGCTTTTGGTGTTTGCCTTATTCGTGCTTACCTTTTAGTCGATCTTCTGTCTGAATTGTTAGTTCCATAAAAATAAACATACAAACCTTTACCTTGTTTCAAATTAGCCATAGAAATATGATTTATATTGCCCTTGTAATTTCTTTCAGTGTCACCACCCTTGCCATTGTCATATTTGTCCTAGTTGGTGCGTGGGGATATTTTCTTGTTCCATTGTCAACCATGTCGCTCATAAATGTCTGATCAATTATTAATAATGAAATTACTCATCCTGAGGCGATTATTAAGCAAATTAAATATGACATTACTTGGATTAATGAGGTTTAT
>JAANSK020075575.1:0-27580 GCA_011763485.2 Isoetes engelmannii | reverse complement strand
CAGTCTTGAACCTCCTTAGCGCCTGCACTGTTTCTTGCCTTGTTCTCGAGCGCCTTCACGCATCAGCTCTGTTGCTTGAGCGCATCTCTTGTTTCTTACCCTATTCTTCTGCCCTGTTCCTCTGTTCGCCTTCGGGCCATTGTACATCAGATTCTTTTGTGGTATATAAGATTCTTTGGTATTTCTTGTGTGTATTTGCCCCGTTCTTCGCGTCGGTTCGTGACAATTATTTGTAGTTTGAACCTATGTACACGAACATTTTTTACCATCTGCCATAGAAGGACATTCAGCTTTGGAGAAACATACTTTAAATGCACATTCTTCTAACACAACACCATATTTAGGTTGAGGCAGTTGGGTAGAGACGATATCTAAAATAATAGTCGATAACAAGTCTGCAAACATACTTTAAATGCACATTCTTCTAAACAACATCATATTTAGGTTGAGGCAGTTGGGTAGAGACGATGTAAAATAATAGTCGATAACAAGTCTGCACGAACTTCTTATCCAAGGGCAGAATAACAATGGAGTGCCAAATCTGCTCATTTCCAACAATCATGAACATAGGGAGGTGATTTCCAACTCTAGCGCAGATTCTTATATCCCAATTCACCGAAAGCATGCATATGCTAATCTTAGCACCAAGAGCACAAACAAATTTCTCGACCTGTGATTTAAGGAGGTCAACCTCCTCCTCAAGTTACCCAGGTGTGTTGATGGTTAACTTGATCTATCCGTTGGCAACTGTTGGATCAAGGGTAGTTAAAACCTGGGATAAATTGGCAAGAAGATATTATTTGACAAATTAGAGATTCGTATAATTTTCCCCTGAAAGAGATCTAGCCATCAAATTCCAAAATGTGCAATTGACATTGCATTACCCCTGATTTAAGGGGGTTAACCACGCCTCTTGTACTGATAAGCATGCCCAAATATCTATGTGGACCTACCACAAATGAAGAGTTTCCCCGGGGTCTTAAACGTTATCTAACAATGTATTACAACCATGGATATATCGTAGCATATTCTGGCGACGTGTTAGAACCATAAAAGCACGCTACATTTTTTGGGACAGTTGGCTTGCTTTTCCCACTTCAAGCCAAGCATTGGGAGTGTGGCGAAAACATGGATTGGATGAAAATATAGGTAAGACAGCAGAAAATAAAGAATGACGAAGATGAAAAAATGAAACTGGCGCACGAATCATTTTTCAAGAACTATTAAGAAATACTAGAAATGCTTAGTAGAGCCATATAATGCATAAATTATGGTGGAAGATCTCACACCATATCCTGCAAGCTCGCTACTAGCCTGCCATAAAGGATAGTGGCCAAGAAGAGAAGAAGAATACGTTCTCCTCAAACTTGTACTTATTTGAGCAAATTTTGGACCCTTGATCTTGCCACATCATTGATCCTCCTTCATTTTGTTTTAAATATTGTTGGACCAGCTTTTGTTTTTAAATCTAAGCCTTCGATTTAACACCTTGATCTGGGCCCTTAATCTTCTTTTAGGGCTTAGATTTTTACAATATGGTTTGTTATAAAACATTCTGGCTTTATAGTTTAAGCCTTTTGCTTTTGGTCTAGCAGTAACACACTAGTCCAGAGTCTCACTATATATAATTTCATCCTATGGCCCTGTGTGGTTCCCGTGGACGTTAAAATAATATCTATCTATTATCTTAATCTTTGCCCAAACAAAATTTTATTAAGTCCCTGTCGACTAAAATTTTGGCAAAATTGATCATGTGATTGTAGAAGGAGATTAGTAGGTAAAGAAGACAAGATTTGGGAGGAGGAGGAAAGCATTGTTTACATATTCCTTTGGGACCAATTTATGAGATATACACAACATCAACATTGCTCATATGCTCCTTCTCCTTTTTTTTTTTTTTTTTTGTTAAAGGACATCAGACTTTATTGAATCAAAGAGGCAAATACAAGTATATAAGCAAAGGCAGGAATAATATCTCAGCGGATAAGTAGAGATCCACCAAGTGAAGCAACATGCCTAAGCGTAAGAGCGCACATCTAAATACTCCTCAAAGATCAATCGCCTCTTACGAGAGGCAAGTGAAGAACAATGATACGACTTAGCAATGCAGCCTTAAGCTTCTTTGAGAACATGGTTATCTGCCACATCCAGACCTTTGAAGATTACCCATCTTTGTCTTTTCCAGATGGTCCAAAGCAACCATCCTACTACTAGATGAAAACCTGGCTTTGTAACTCCGTCCAGGTACTTGGGTAAATTGCCAAAAGCACTTTTTGACTTGTTAGTGAAATTTGAAAAAGGGAGAACTATCAATCCCATACAAGTCTAAGGTGGTCACACATGAAAAGCCAAAGCTCAATAGTCTCAGGCCCACACTTGCATACTGGACATTGATCTGATATTCTAGGGTTAAATTTGTGGACAAGCACATTAACCCGAAGACATCTATGAAGAATCTGTCACCAAAGTACTGCAACTTTAGGATGGAGTAGCTTATCCCGTGCCCAAGACCACATCTATTGCCATTGAATATGTCATGTGACCAAACTCAAACTCGAGCCCTAATTTAGACTAGTATTATCACTAGACTCAACTCCATTACAATGAAGCAAGGCATTTGCATAGTTTGGACAAGCATCGGGGATGGCTCTGCATTCTTATTGTATAAAAATTAACCTAGAAATGTAACGAAGGAAGGGATAGAATGGACTAGATGGGTATCCATATCTTTATCAGATGTATTGATAGTTTTAGACAACAATCTTACTTGAGGCACTGAATTGAGTTGAATTGAATTGAACTGATTTTTATAAGAATACGATGCTATTAATCTTTCATAATTTATATATTTAAGACTTCTCCTACTCATAAGCATCACTTCCTTGTATTACTTGGAGTGCGTAGTTGATAACCCGGATTCTAACATCCACTGGGAGTGGGAGCAACAACGACCACGAGACAATAGAATGAACAAGGGTATGCAACCCAAACCAAGCTAGGGGACAAAGCCGATATCACAAAATGAGGGCATGAAGCCCAGGCTATTGTAACCAGCATGTAATCAGGTTTCCTTGCTTGCTTCCCCAAACAAGCAAGTCCGAAATGATCTATATGATTCTCTCAGAGAAGTAGGTCATGAGATAATAATTGTATAATTTTGACAATTGATGGTGAAACATCTACAATGAAATTCAATGTTCAGACCTTATTTTTTGCGTCAAATACTTCTAGCATGGATTAGGTAAAACAATGGAATATAAAGCATTATCAAGCCATCCTTTTTTTTTTTTTTTTGAAGAATTGAGTCATCAATGTATTAAAAGAATGATAATGTTACAAAATGAGTGACGAGGAAAAAAGAGCTGCCCCAACGGGACAGAAATACCTCAACACCCGATAACAAGCTCACTCCATCAATGAACTGCATCACTAAGTATGTACAAACCCACCATTACCATCCACATGCCCAAAATATCTTGCCAAATAGAGAACTTTCGCTCTGCCGATCCAGACAACACAAGAAAACTCTGAAATAACTTATACCTGAGTCGGGAAACAAGGGAGGTGGAGGGCTGCTGAACCCCCTCAAATATCCACAAATAACGCCGTTTCCAGATCAACCACACCAACCATGCCACACACAGATGCAAAGCTTGCTTCTTCAGGGAGGACCAAGAAGCAGGATACAAATGAAGAAGCAGCTGCTGACTAGTCATCCTGACCTGAAACAGTGCCTTGACCCAATCCCAAGCAACCTGCAGATGGGGGCACAAGACTAGGCAATGCTCCACAGACTCCCGATGAAGGCCATAGCAAGGGCAAAGAGGGCTCATACCCAGCTTAAACCTGCTCACAAGGGCATTCACCCGGATACAACGATGCACCACCTGCAACAAAAGCACCCTGACCTTTGGTGGGGGAAGAGGATTCCACGTCCATGTCCAGACAGAGCGCCAACCCTGAAGCTGCAGTGACCACTTATCTGAAGGCGGTAAAGTGTCATGAATAGCTAACACCCGATAACAAGACCGAACAAAGCATGAGGCCACAACATCCGGATGTATCCTCCAAACCTGGACCACCACATCATCCTGGAGTACAAGAGGTATATGCAGCGGAATAATGCCCGCCACCTGCTCCCAAATAGCCCGGTCGCTGCCCCTAATTATTTTAAGATGACGCTATATTGGTGCTACACCATTTATATAACCTTATTGAAGTAATGGATACTTATTTTCAAAACCACCTAAAGAACGGATAGGCGTGATTCTGCCTCGTCATCCAATGGTGTGCCACCACGTGGCACACTTTCTTTCCCAGCAAGTACCATATACTTGCATTCTGATTTTTATGTTGTATTATTGGCCTGTACCGTTCGATGGGTAACACCTGGTGCAGAATCAACGCCTAACTCTGCTCCACGTTATAGAGAAGCCCATTTAGTGGGCTTCCCTGCTGTGTCAACCTGCCTCCGCGTTGCCGCACGTCGGCAGGTTTCCACAACAGGAAAGCCCACTAAATGAGCTTTCCTATATACATAAACCCAAAACTAAGACCAAAGAGTACAAACTATTCTCTGCGATGCAGAAAATTTGAGTACTTGAGAAAGATTAGAAGAAAAAACATGAGAAAGATTATAACAAAATAAAAAAAGATTTTCTTCGCATTATGGAATAAGTAAACCCACCATTAGTAGGCACTTCCCCCGTAGTATAGATATGAAAAACCCTCATGAAAGCACCAACAACGAAGTCTTTTTGTAATGTTTCCTTGAGGCACCCATTTACAGATGTGTATAAGCAGATAGAAGTCCGTCAATGTGAGCAGTGGCCGACTTTGGGCAGTCTCCTTGGACAGGTGGTGATGACGAGAGCTGTGATGCAACTTATATGTTATAAAACAACTTTGTGTAAAAAGCATTGGGAATCAGTTTGTATTATATTAGAATCAGTCTTCGGGACCTTGGAATGAAGTTGGGCCCTTAGTGACTGACTCGAAGCAGTTTCGCAGCAAGACTTTGATAGGGAGAGTCGTGCTTCTCACGGCCACAATAAGTGATAGGGAAGCCCCTTGGGGAGGATCAGAGTGATGGGGAAGCCCCTTGGGGAGGATCAGAGGCATGACTACTGGCTAAACAAAACACAAAGGAAACGACACTGGATAAGGGTCAAAATTTTACCATGTTGAAGGATGTCTCGAGGTGGCAGAAAGGGATGTGCAAAGAGAATATATCCCAAAAAAGTGTAGAATAATAAGGCCACGAATGTGAATGAAAAAAAATGAGGACCCCCTTTTTTTTTCCTATGGCACGGGTCGACAAACATAAAAAAAAAAAGACTGTGTCTCAAACATTAAAAAACGAGTCTCAAAAAAAGCTTGGGGGAAAAAGGGACAGTCCTACAGCAGCTGGGCTTTCACGTTGACAGCGGAAGGAAGCCTCACAACCCCATTCATGGGCGGATCCATCTCCAACTCCGGCAGCGCGGTCCAACATAGCTTTCTTTTCAAACCCAATACCACGAAATCGGCGTTCTTCTTGTATTCCGGTAGCTCTCAGAACCATTCCTACTCTTTCCGCTTCAAAAATGGTGAGCATCGACTTCCCTAAGTTGCATAATCCTCTATTGCATCTTTAGTATGATGCAATATCCTGGATTTTGATTTTAGATTACAGCAGTTGAGGTTTGATTCTGCCAGAATCTTAGAAGTGGCCGTGTGGGTCTTTCTTGACATGTGCCGCTTTGCTTAAGCATGCAATAATGGCAGCCCTAAATGGCGATTTCTATAGATTTACAGATGCTGAGTATTACCAGATGCTTGGAAATGTCTCAGATATGTCTGTTGATAGTGTTGCGAGCATACAGACAAGTAATGGGGGTGGATCTGTCTCAATGTCTGTCGGGGGTAATAGTAGCGTTGGATCAAACAATTCTAGGACCACACTGATGCCTATGGATATGCGCAATAGGAATAATAGAACTGTGACTACTGTTTCTCACAGTGTTGTACCAAACCCAGTACCACATACCATGGGAGAAGATATGCTTGGAGCAGCTCTTATGGATAACAGATATCCAACAGAAGGGTTAGAAGGATTTGATGAATGGACTATAGACCTAAGAAGATTGAACATGGGGCCTCCTTTTGCGCAGGGGGCTTTTGGGAAATTGTACAGAGGGATTTATAATGGAGAAGATGTTGCTGTGAAGATCTTAGAACGCCCCGAGAATAACCTGGAGCGTGCTCAGTTTATGGAGCAACAATTCACCCAAGAGGTTAGAATGCTTGCTACCTTGAGGCATCAGAATGTGGTGCGTTTTATAGGAGCTTGTAAGAAGCCTCTTGTGTGGTGTATTGTTACAGAGTATGCCAGAGGAGGCTCGGTTAGATCCTTTCTTAGTAAGAGGAAGTCAAGACCTGTTCCCCTTAAACTTGCAGTGAAGCAGGCTCTGGACATTGCACAGGGGATGGATTACTTGCACAGCCAAGGCTACATTCACAGGGATCTTAAGTCTGACAACTTGCTCATAGCGAACGATAGATCCATTAAAATTGCTGACTTTGGAGTTGCTAGAATCGAAGTGCAGACGGAGGGCATGACACCAGAAACAGGAACTTACCGTTGGATGGCACCGTATGTTACTGAACTTTGTCCTAAATTTTGTGCTGGGAATTAGTGTTTTTTTTTACTGGATGGCCTGAAGTTGGCGTTAAACCATCAAGAATTGAGAAGATAAGTAAGTTTGAGGCTAATAATCTGCTGTTTGTGCAGGGAAATGATACAACACAGAGCTTACAATCAAAAGGTTGATGTCTACAGTTTTGGCATAGTACTTTGGGAGTTAATTACAGGAGGCCTCCCATTTCAGAACATGACTGCAGTGCAGGCAGCCTTTGCTGTTGTAAATAGGGGAGTGAGGCCTATCATCCCACCAGAATGTCCGCCTGCCTTGGCTGAAATCATGACAAGATGTTGGGATGCCCAGCCTGATGTGCGCCCTGTTTTTTCACAAGTTGTTAGAATGCTAGAAGATGCTCAGAGAGATATCATGACAACAGTCCGCACAGCAAGATTTCGGTGTTGTATGACTCGACCTGCCACAATGGATTGACAACCTCATCTCATGCAAATTGTATATTGCAATCTATGTGCTATATTAACTTTCACATCCAGTGATTGTGTATTCTATTCTTTGCAGTGTAAAGGGTAGAGGTATTTTTTCTCTTGTTCGAATCCTTTTTAAAAATATTTTTGGGAACGATCAGACATATAAGCTGGTCTAAGGGTTGATTTTTATCCTGCCGTTTATTATGGATCTGTAATCAGTATATTTTTGGGAAGCTTGAATAATGTAAAACAATCTCCCTGGCGCAAAAATGTCTGGTCTATGTTTTGAACACTAGGAGTCTGAAGCCTCAAATCTGTATTTGATTCTGGTGCTGCATGAGTAATCCTTCCAGAAAGACTCAGATTTTTTATTCCAAAATTATGATTTATTCCCTCAAAAACGTGAGGTTCTTAGTAATCACTCCTTTGTTCAAATCAAATCTGCAGTCCACCTTAACCAAGGTTCTCGTCCACTTGACCATCATAGTCTGACGATAATGGTTATCATAATTTGGCTATGTCCACTAGGATGTTATGATCCTGCCTGATTTACTCTGATGGGCCAACTAGGATGCAGGCTACAATGCCCTTCTAGCTGGCTTTCATAGACCACTAGAAGTCTAAAAAAAATTAAGGGCACATGTTATTGTTCCCATTTTCAAGACCCACAATAAAGGGTAATAATGGACAACCTCCTAGAAAGAAGAAACCAGTTTTCTTCATCTCCCAGCCTTCGTCCAATGGAAGCTCCTTCTTGGCACATATGTCCTTTTGATTGAAAATGTAGGCTCCTCCTACTAGGGCTCCTGAACTAAAAAAATTTTAGAATGTTAGGTTTACATTGCACATCCATAATCAACAATTGTTCAAAGTCAAAATGTTGATACATTAGGTACATTCTAGTTGTTCACCTTAATCAACAAGGGAACTAAGAACTTCAGTATCACATTCTTAGGAGATCATGTCTCTGAGTTCAATTCCACCTAGAGTTCAATCCCAAAGAGTGAACTGGTCTTAGGAAAAAATGTCTAGAATTTGGTCTTGCCTGGTCTAGAGGTTTGGTCTGGTCTTGTTTGGTCTCTGAACATATGGCTAGGCAAAGTCAGAAGGTCAAAGGAAGAATTCTAGCACACAATTCAACATTACAATCTATATTATTCCCTTTGAACCAGGTATTTGAAAGACCCAACCCGATCGAGCACGTAGTGCTGAAGCAATGTGATAAGAGCATTAGGAGCTTGATTCCTTATTGCCGTTACCATAAAGGATGGAGCGATTCATGACCATGCGTTTCCTATATTACCAACTTTAGTCCAAGATCGTCATATATGTGATGAGGGTATCTAGGCACCTGGATGTTTGGTCTAATTGTAACACACTAGTCCTAGAACAAAAATATCTCGAGTTTGAGGCCGTCCAGAGTCACATTCAATGTAAGGTGGTTGGGGGCAGGACCCAACAATTACACGTGGTGTGTGTGTCATATGTCCTAAGGGATGTTGCCAAGTGGCATGACGTAAAAGCTGCTGCTCCTCCTCCTCCTCCTATACAAAGTACACTGATATCACTAAAGTTCCCAAAATGTGGGAACCGTAGTGTTACATAAGATTTTGGAAGGTTAAGATAGGGTATTGGTATGTAATACAGTATAAAGCTGATGGTGGATGGGCTGATTTGACCCAAGGAGAAGCCTTTATTGAAGTTGTTATTTTTGCTCTTAGAAAACAACACGTGGAGATGCTTAAAAAAGTTTTTTTTTTTTTTTTTTTTTGGAGCACTGAGTCACCAATATATTAAAAGAATACTAGTGTTACAAAGACGAGTGACGAGGAAGGGGAACTGCCCCGAAGGGACAGAGAGACCTCAACACTCCACAACAACAGAACTCCCACAATAGCAATGCCAAGCCGCCCAACCAAAAACTGCATCACTAAGTATGTACAAACTCCCCATTCTCATCCACAATGCGCAGGAGATCTCGCCAAATGGAGAACATTCTCTCCCCTGAACCAAAAAACACAAGAAAACTCTGAAATAACTTATATCTGAGCTGAGGCACAAGGGAGGCCGCAGGTTGCTGAACCCCTGAAAGATCCACAAACGGTGTCGCTTCCAGATCAACCAAACCAACTATGGCACACACAGATGCAACGCTTGCTGCCTAAGGGGGGACCAAGAAGCAGGATACACATAAAGAAGCAGCTGCTGGCTAGACAGCCTGACCTGAAACAGGGCCTAGACCGAATCCCAGACAACTCGAAAGTGAGGGCACAAGACTAAACAATGCTCAATGGACTCACGATGAAGGCCACAACAGGGACAAAGAGGACTCACACCAGGCTTAAATCTGTTCATAAGGACATTCACCCAAATGCAACGGTGCACCACCTGCCACAAAAAAACCCTGACCTTTGGCGGGGGGAGATAACTCCATGTCCATGTCCAAACAGAGCACCAGTAGGAACCCTGAAGCTGCAATGACCACTTGTCCGAGGGGGGTAAAGTGTCATGAATAACTAACACCCGATAACAAGACTGAACAAAACATGAGCCAACAACATCAGGGTAGACCCTCCAAACCTGAACATCCACATCATCGTGGAGCAAGAGAGGTATATGCAGCGGGATACTACCCGCCACCTGTTTCCGAAAGAAACGGGCTCGAAAGAAGTCCCACGAAGCAAGCTGGCCATTCCAGTACCAATCCTCCAAAGTGAATATTGCAGCCCGAGTCCAACGGGCCTGCGTCCGGGCATGCATGGTGGTGGCCAAAGGCAAATGCGCAGGAGGCAAAGGGACCCACAAAAAGAGGGAGGTGTGATGGTAGACTGCAGCATAATCTATCTAGAAAAGCACTCGCACATGATCCCAAGCTCGCAACACACCCTTGAGAAAAGGTGATGCATGCGGGAAAGGCTTGAGACCATACAACAAGGCCCAAGGCAGCTTCACTAAAACCGACGGCTTCCCAAAAGCAACACAGCTGTGAAGGGACTGCATAAGCAACTCCGCACCTGGAGAAGAAGCCTCCCGAAGAATGCTCCAAACAAACTTGGACACCAGCACCTTACAGTATAACGCCAAATCTAGAATTGCCAGACCCCCATCCTCCCGAGGGAGGAGACACTTCCACCAAGCCATTTTAACAACCGCACCCTCAGCATCTCCTCCCCACACAAAGTTGCGGACAATCTTATCCAAATCTTGAATCTTACATTCAGGAGCTAACATGGAGGTCGCTGTGTATATATGGGTGCTACAAAGCACAGCCTTAGGAACAGTAATCCTGCCTGCCATAGACAACTTACTACCCTTCCACCAATTAAGGTGCCTCTGCAATCCCTGTAGAATCTCATCCCACACTCTGCCCATCGAAATGTCACCCCCAAATGGAATGCCCAAAAGTTTGGTGCACGCATTCCCTGGAAGCACCTTCCAAGAGAAGAAAAACAAACAAGGTGGAGGCGGAGTCTGCAGGGTCCACAATGCCGAGCACTTGCCCCAATTCAACAGGCCGCCAGAAGCCAAAGAAAAAACGTCCAGTAAACCTTTAACATTACGCAAATTCCCCTCCTCCTCCACCAGAAAGAGGAAGGTATCATCTGCAAACTGATTAATGATTTGCTGTCCACCATCCTGCATCCAAAGTCCATCTACCACACCGTCCTCTACTGCAGACAAAAGCAATTGGGACAATGCCTCCGCCACAACAGTAAACAGGAACGGAGCCAAAGGGCACACCTGACGAACACCTGTTTCCAATGAAAAAAATGCAGATGACTCGCCCTGACACACCATCGTAGCTCGCACTGACCTGTGAACTTTCATAACTGTATCTGTAAAACGGGGACCACAACCCAAAGCAAGAAGCATACTGGACAAAAACTCCCAGCGCACACTATCATAAGCTTTGGCAAAATCAAGCTTTAGGTAAGCAACACCCTGACCTGTTCTTCTGGCCCAATAAAGACCCTCATAGGCTGCAGCAACATTTGTCAAAATATTCCGTCCAGGGATGAACCGGGACTGGACCTTACTAATGGAAGAAGCCAAAACCGGCTTGAGCTTTTCTGCCAAAGCTTTCGCAATGATCTTATACATAGAGGACAGCAAGGAGATGGGCCTCCAATCATTAATCGTGGAAGGCTGTTTGACCTTCGGAATCAAGGATACGCAAGCAGTGTTTAGAATACTATCCATCTGAGAGGAGCGCAACAACTCAAGATAGACCTGATACACAGACTCTCCAACCCACTCCCAATATGTCTGGAAGAATTCCACAGGGACACCATCCAAGCCAGGGCATTTATCCTTAGCCAAGCACCTACATGCAGCCTCTAAATCCACCCTCAAAAGATCCTGCTCCAAACTCTCACGCTGATGAGGCAAAATAGATGGCTTAACAGCTGCCAGAACAAGCTCCTGCATTTCCTGCTCATAAGGAAGAGAGCGCTCAGCAAAGAACCCCGAGAAATGAGCATGCACGTACCTTTGAAGATAGCAGGATCCACCAAAGTGTGGCTATCTGGTAAAGCAAGGGATGTCATAGATGCTGCATAATGACGTTGCCTTGCCGCTCGAAAGAAGACTGGCGAACTAGTATCCCCCTCTTTCAACCAAGTAAGACCATCCTTCACCCGCGCTTCTCTAACTTTGATCTGCTCTAGGGAAATGATTCTCTGCAATACATCATTCTCTCGAATACCATCAGAGGGCTGCGCCCGAATCCGCTCTAACTCCTGATAGAGAAAATGGAGTTCTTCCCGCTCTTGCTGCACCCGCTGCCTACCAAAAAACTTAGCAAAGCGCTTCACCCTGGTCAAGGTTGTCACCATGCCTGACATACCACTCGCAAAAGAGAAGGCATCAAGCCACAACTCCTGGCATCGAGACGAAAATTCCTCATCTGCCAAAAACTGGGTGTTCAAACGAAACACCGTCCTAGAGGGCCTGAAGGTAGCAGCACGCTGACTGGACAATAATGCTCTGAGATGGAGGTGGACAGTGTTAGTTTTATAAAAAACTCAACCTTCTCTATTTCAATATTTCCTGATCAAAATTACACTAAAGAATCCTTCAAGTTCAATACAAGCACATGAGATTATTCTATTCAACCATATCTAAGCATTTCTCATTAGATTGATTTGCTTCAAGACCTTTGATTTATTCCTCTCAAGCCGTTATCTTCATAGCAAAATAATTCACAAGTTATAAATACCAATAAATCAATGGTTGAATATTATAACCATCGAGAGTCACTGTTCACTTGGTACTAGAACAATTAATGTAGCAAATACTTACATCTTTGGATCGATCGATCCGAGCAACTACTAACCGAATGAATTCAGCTGACTATATAAATGATCTGTACATCTTTGATTTTAAATAGGAACAGGTCCGGCGGTCTGGACTCCGAACCCGCAGGCAATACCTTGTTTGGTTCTCATTCGACCGAACCATTTTGTATCTGAAATGGCTCTATATCATTGCACCATAATTCCATAGGTCAATGATAACTAAAATAATCATTTAACTATTTACACGGTTCCAATACCCATGCAACAAATATCTGCTTGCTTATCTTAGGCTTTTCGCCAAACATGGCTAGCCTAAATCTGGCTTCCCTTTGGCTATAATTGGATTGCCCTTTTAAAATTATCATAGCCACGAATTTTACTTTATAAGCAACTTATCTGTACCATTGCTAATATCTCTCCAATGATCTAGTATCTTTTCTTGCTTCTTCCTAGGTTTCAAAATCATGAGATGAATTTTATCCTTACAGACAGAATGTTACTCCTACGCAGAGAGGGCACTCCATCCAGGACACAAGGAGAGGCATAGCACCTATCATGCATAGCATATGCCCGACCTGCCCCAATCTGCCTATTACAGTAGGTGAAAAACAAATCACCAAGTACCTCAACCATGGCCAGCAATCTAGACCTGAGAGCCAGAGCCAGAACGATCGTCTACACGCACCACCATATTAAAATCCCCTAACAACAGCCAAGCTACTTGCAAACCACCGAGGTTCCTTAACTTATTTCTAAGTGTGGCTCACAACCCCGCTGAGAAGGCTGGTTCGAGGCATAGACATTGATAATCCCCCACACTTGCCCACCCTCTAGCCACTTGATTATTGCCCACCGACCAAACTTATCTGCTGCGGAGTAAGTGACATGCACATCCATCCTCCAAGCAATAAGAGTGCCTCCACTAGTCCACCCAGAAGAAGAGGCAATAGCCGCAAATTGTCCACCAACCATATCCATCAACTGAGACATACCCCCCCCCCCCCCATGGCACTTATGCTTCTGAATGCAAACAATATCGGGATGAAATTGACGAAGAGCCCTCTTACTGCTTGAGGACCTCACCCCCCTCACATTCTAGCTCAGAATTGTCCTGTTCATCCCGCAGGAAAATCACTGGTTTCCCTCTCCACCGGGTCAACTTCTAACGCCAAGGGATTAACCTCCGAGATGCGGTCAACCTTATCCCCCCAACTCACCAACCGAGGTGCCGGATGAGCCATCGCTTCCTGTCGGGCATCACACCTGGACAACGACCCCCCATCAGATGAGATACCTCTGCCGGTTGGACTCTGAACATTACCACCCCAACCAACAACACCATCCATTCCCATGGGGCAATCTCTAACACTGGTCTCCATGGTCACAGGATTGACTTCTAATTCCAGGGGATTGATCTCCGAGATGCGGTCAACCTTATCAGCCAAGACACCAACTGATGGAGCTTGGCTTCCTGTCTGACACCCGCAGAAGCCCCCTCAGGCGTATTCACACCCGCACTATTATCTGGGGCTCCAATGCAATCACCACTATCACCTAGGGCACCAACGCAACCACCACCTCTGGCAGAAGAGAGACCTCCAGCAACACCCCTGCCTCCAGCAACATCCCTGCCAACGCCCCCACCCTTGCCAACACCCCTGCCATCGCCACCCTGTGAGTGACGAACTCCACCATGGTGACTCCGATCACCTCCAGCTGCCTCCGGAGCACCACTGTCCCCCACACAAACACCACCGGCTGGGGCTCGAGCACTATCAGGAGCACATGGAAGCACAATAGATGGAAACATCTGCTGGATATCAGAACCATTGAGAAGCTGCAAACGAAATAAGAAATGCCAAGAACGACTGCACACAGGTATAGAGGTGGGCAAAGGCCGCAGAGCAGGCAAGGTAACACATATCTTTGGGACTTGTACAATGGAATGAGCCAAGTGCACCCCCAAGCCATTGGCCATCGAAACCAAGAAATCCGGAACCATCATATCCGGAGGGAGATCCAGAATTTGAAACTAGCATGGGATTTTCACAGCTGTTAAAGAGCTTGTAGACATAGATGGAGTATAAAACTGATATAACACATAAGCCTCACCCAATGCATCCACCCCACGACTAACCAATTGACGCACTGAAGACTCAGCCTCAAACATAATGAGAAAGAAATTATTTGACAAAAATTTCAAAGACTGGTACCTGGGCAAGCCAATCAGCCGCAGATTTCATGAAATCCAGGAGCTAAACCTCCATGTGTCCAATATGAGACCAGTGAAGTAGTCCAGAACTGCAAAGGAAACCAAGTTCTCTATGGTCTGCACATGCCGAGCATGATCAATTTCTATCCAAGGGCTAGCTGGAAGCGCTGTCTGCAGATCCTCGGAATGATGAACTTCCACAAATCTCAAAGTCTCCTCCACACGGGCACTCTTATGATCTGGGGCCTTGCGCTTAATCCAATCCGAGAAGCCTGGACGAAAGGCGAGATACGATATCATTGGTCTTCCAGGCTGAGAGCGTAGAAGTGGTGACTCCCGTTATGGCTCCCTGGGACGTGTTCAATCTCACACCAGGTAGCAAATTCATGTCTCCCTGAATTGCTACATCCGCACCACTCTGCCTCCTATGAGCAGGCTCTTCCCTTCCAGCCAAACCCTCCCCAATTGTAGGATTAGAGGGAATTACGGATCCAGTTTCAAGAGGAGGCATGCTCGAAGGAACTGGAATCTCCAGCACACAGTCTACAGGGGTCGCATAATTGAATTGAGAAGAGGAACAATCAACATACCTATCAACCGAAGGTGTCTCCAAAACAGTCTTCATCTCGACCAGTAACCGCCTCTCTGCCTCCTTCTCACATCCTAATACACCATGTGTCTCTCCCTGCACATCATGCCCTGCGACCCCGGCGAGGACGGCGTATCTGCTCCAACAGCAGCCAAAGCGAAACCCTTTTCCATCGGACTCTTCCTCTTTGCCATCTCACGTGGCTTCAGATCCAACCCGTGATTCTCCACCAACCCAACAACCCTAGACTGAGGGACTTGTATGGCAGGAGCCATGAATTGCAATAGCGATAGCCTGGGCTAATTACAGACCTACAGCCAACCAAACAGTTCGCCGCTTCTAAATAGTGCCACCAATTCATCCACGAACATCAAGATACTTAAAAAAGTTGACGTGGCATGTTGTTATTTAGAGGTTTCTATATCGATGACGTGGTGTATTCTATTTTAGGTATTCTGGTTTAGGTGAAGTGTGGAGCAAGGAACAGGGGTGCAGGGCAGTGTGGACATGGCGGAGGCATTCTGGTAGTAGATGCAGGGAGTTCTTGCAGAAGGCGGAGATTCCGGAGATGGAGTGGGGGGGGGGGGGGGGGGGATTTTTTGCAGGAAGGGGCAGAGAGATGTTTTACAGAAAAGCATTCCAGAGATGGAGTTCTGGATGATGTTTTGGGATTCGCTCTGATCTGTTTGTCCCAGATTCTCTAAAGATCTTAAGTCTAGTGTTCTTAAGCAGGTTTTGATGTAACCGGTGTTCTTCATTTATGCCGTTCTGGTACCGATTTATGGCGGTCGGGAAGAAAATTGGTTGCATAGTTAGCTAGTTTGAGTCGTACATCAAATAAGACAATAGTCCCATAATTTTGATATGTACATAGATTAATCTGGAAGCGCAGAGAATCAAGGAATGAAGAGGAATATAGTACGGTTGTGGCTAGCAAATTAGTGGACGCCCATCGAAATATCGAAGCATGGTGGTTTAAGGTTGCAAAATGGAGGGAGCAACTTGCTAATGCAAAGGGGGTAGCACAACCGATACTTGACGAAGTAAATGCTAGACATCAAGAGAAGTAGTTTTTAGATTTAAGAGGAAATATAGGACATATTTTTTGGAATGTGAGAAGCGGTTATAGAAAGTAGGGGCATTGATAAGAGGGAGGAGGAGGCCATCTAGTACAATAACATGGTTTTTTTTGGTGTTTTTATACGTTTTTTATATGGGTTTCCTATGATTTGGTGCTCGTATTTCATAGGACATACTAATGCGTACATCTAGAGTGCGCACTCTATTTTATATGTCTTAATTTCACTTCCCTAACGGTTTAGACCCATGTTTGCATGGTTTGATGAGTTGTTGTCGCTTCTTCGGAAACAGGAACACATGGAGCAGCTTATCGATCGGGAAGCTGAAGAGTTTCCAAAGGAAATCAATGAAGCAAAATTATACAGAGGCCAGAACATATCTGACATTGAAGCCTACAAGAGGATTCGAAGTCAGATACCCGACCAAGACCCAATATCCGACGCGAAGTTTGTAGTAATTCAAGAGCGGATGGGGATCAGAGGAAAGACAACAGGCGCGATATCATCTGACCCATCATGGGAACGAGGCAGACATGACAGAACCACCAAATTGACATGCTTAACAACAACAGGGACGGACATGGAGGACCTCATCACAGTACATGTAAATGAATATGCCTCCCGACACGAAGCCAGCGGTTCATCCAGCACTTTGACCGGAAGAAGGAGGAGGAGCCCTCAGGTACTATTTTTCACTCCTAACAGATGAGAGTAATAGTGTTCCATCGAACGTTCAACCCAAGAGGAGAAGAGGCGGTGCACATGCTCATAGCTCTCTCAGGTTTCGGAAGGCATGCCAAAATAGTCGACAACATGGAGCACATCATCTTGATAAAGCATTCCATGGCCTTGGCAATCTTTGACTTTGATGTTCCACACCTGTGCCAAAGAAGACTAGCAGTAATGGCGGCCCTCACAACAGACTAGAAAATTGAAGACATGATACGAGCTATGCGAGGAGGTTCATCCACAGACACCCTCAGAAACTTGGGACGAACAGTTGGAATGGTCCAAGTGAATAAATTCTTGGAGGATCATCCGGACTTCCGGTGATCAAAACTGCTGTATTAAATAACTTTTTATTATGATGTATATATCGGATATAAGTGAAGTATTAAATGATTTTGTCTCGCATTATACACTTTTCATTGATATTATTATTGATAGCAATTCATCATTAAACAACTAATGCAACAACAACTAAGCTTATAATAAAGTGGTGTAATGCAATGTGTGCAACAAGGACTCAAGGGCATGCAAAAATAATGCAGACTAAACAGTCACAGGGAGCGGATTGGCAACCTAAAGTTCTATTTCTAGAGCCAGGAATGCAAACTCCAGAACAGGAAATGACCCAGATGAGATAAGTAATACAGGAACTAAGGTAGCTACTGATAGTAGGAGTTACTCTTCCACTAGGGCATACCAATGCAGAGGACATACATGCATTTCAGGAGCAGCCATCACCCCACCCCCCCCCTTCTCCAGCACCACCAGCAGTGATTGTAAAGGGGAAGGAAAAGGCTAAGAAAAAGAGGCACCCACAAATCATCCAGCTCGGGATCGAGCTTTGAGTCCTCAGAATCCGAATCCGAAACGGAAGCAAAAGATGAAGAGGTAAACACAGGAGGAGTTGAAGGAGCAGCACCTATTAACAGGGCAATTAGGAGCAGAATCCGAGCAAGGGCTGATAAAGACAATGATTATCGCAAGAAAGTGGATTCAACCATGAACAATGTCTGGAAAGCCTGCAAGCTAGAACAATAAATAAAGCCATGAAATTGATTTAAATCATATATCTAGATCTATGTGTACCAACCACTCGGGAAGAAGGAATCTGACTTATGGACCTTTTGTCTTGCAGAGATTTCATCAGCAATTTTGGAGTTGGAGCTTCTATCTTGCGACCTTCGTAATTATATATATGCATCTATTTGTTTCAAATTCCTACCTCAAACTTTGAACATGTCTTATATCTCTCCTCACATTTGAACATGTCTTATATCTATGCTCTTGGAACTTTTGTGTGTTAGTGCAAAATTGCCATGTCAAATACTATTTTTTTATTTTGTCTATTACCAACTAATGTATCTCTATGTAGATACCAACCATTCGAGACTTCTCAAGACTGTTTGCAAAAATGTTTATCCACAGAGTCCACCTAGAGGATGTAGGTTAGTGTTTGGTAAATGAATCCAAATCATGTTTACCCTACTATACAAACTATGCATTACCCAAATAGACCAAACAAAAACTTTGGTCATGTGACTAGATGAATTGTAGTAAGGATTCTCTGGAAAATAATCAAATTAGAAAACGAAGTTACTAAAATGCTTAGAAATGAACAAAGACATTTGTGGATGAAATTGTGAGGATTGCATATACATGCTGCACCCTGCATTCCACAGTGTGGTGGCATACTCCCTCTTAAATCCTAGGGGTGAGGTAATGCATAAAAGCTCCAGATTTATCATGCTGTCTTTGGACCAGAATGGTTTGGCATGTTTGAGATAAGTTTTCTTATTTCGTTTTCACAAAGCTTGCATAAACATCAAACGAGCTTTTCATTTTTATCTACTTCTGCAAGAAGCATCTAGAAAGTTCAATCCATCCTGCCACGTCTGCTTATATATTTCATCCTTGGTTTCTCCAGTTCGAAGTGGAACGTAATCTCTTTATAATGGACCTTTTTCCACATGTGATTGACCTGTGTGCGACTTAAAGATGAGTCGCAATTAAAAGGATGCCACTTTGCTACAGTGTCGTGTCCAGCTATTTAGTGCTGGGATTACTTGTATATTTTTTGTTGGGTACATATTCGTAGAACATGATGTTAAATCAATCAACGTTTGAGCATTGCTATGTTTGTTTTCTAGAATGTTGACCAGAAGCTATTATGTTTACACATTTTCTTCTGTTTACCTATCTTTATTTTATTATTGACGATGCAACAGTGGTACGACTCCTTTGATTCACTGCAAGCAATGGTGTGTGCTAGCTACTTGCAATGTTTTTGGAGGAGGAATAAGGAACATAGAAGTAGACAAAGATTGTAGTATTTATTGATGCGTGCCTCAATAACAGGTACTAGATGTTCCTTTTGAATTCTTTTCCCCTTAGGTTTTATGAGTAAAGCGGGGAATTGCCACACTGTTGATTTTTTTTCAGGCTTGCCATTGAGGCATCTAGCTAGATCATTAATTAACTTTGTCATCGCATCATAGTTTCCCCTTTATTGTAGATTTCTTTTGATATAGAATACACTCAAAGGGACCCTTATGTTTGAACACTTAGGAGGTGACCAGTGATGGTTGTGGTAGCCGCATTGACAAACTTAAACTCAAATAGACGACTTCTTTATTATGGGACTGACTTCTTAAAGCTATTGGCCATGAGAATAAATGGCATTCCTTTATATTTATACATACTTTAATCTCCAACCGCTCATAGGTAGGTAACAACTCATGTACTTGTATTCCAAAGACTCAAAACACCACAATTCACATTGCAACTAAGGAGATACAAATACTCTAATTAATCTTTGTCTAGGTAGCATATCAACGAAACACCATAATTTATGTTGCAGCCGTACTCTAATAGATCTTTGTATGGGCACCATATCAATCTTAAAAGCATGGAGATTTCATGCCTTCCAAATGGTAAACAATACTAGCCGCTAATAACATGTGCATAACAAACAATCGCCTGAAAAGTATTGGTCGAAAAACTCAATTCAATTATATAAAATTAAATAACGATATTGCCTTTTCCAAGATGTATCGTTGGGCACCCAATACATAATGTTGTTTAGGTGTGAACTTGGATCCTATGGTTCCTTTTTTTTAACACTGCAATTTTTGTTTGTTGCAATAGATCTCTCCCAAACCTTAAATTTTATTTGTATGATTATGTTAATGCATGCACATGTTCTCCGTCGCATAGAGTGTATTGAAGAGAGAGAATACGTTGCTTGCCAGATTTCTATGCCTATGTATGGCATATACAAATAGGAGGTATTTGTAGAATTCCAAAAACTTACACGTTGTATATTCATTAATGTAATGGTCAAACTTAGACTATAGAAACACTTGGTCACAAACATTAGTATAGGTTCGTATCATCATCATTAGGTTGAAAAAGCCATCTATGACAATGATGTTTGAACAAAACAACCCGTTATAGTTTCGATGAACATAAGGATCAAATTGATATGTAACTTACGTACTCAAGCTTCTTCAAATCTTTTGCAAAGTATTGATACAATTTCAACTGCTTACTTCAAAATGTACTTATGCTCGGCAACACCGGGCACCCATTACTAGTACTAGTAATTGTAATAAGGCTTATCTTAGTAGCCTTAAATTTTGTTAAAACTCTTGATAAACATTGTCTTAATTGGAAGTCAATCGCCTTAAAACAATCGTGGATGTGCCAGAGTGGTTATTGGGCATGACTAGAAATCATGTGGGCTTTGCTCGCATAGATTCGAATCCTATCATCCACGTGTAGGAGCTTGTTTTCGTATCATTTGTAATCTCTCCCACATTCGTCCTAATCTCTCTTTCTTTCTTTCTTTCTTTCTTTCTTTCTTTCTTTCTTTCTTTCTTTCTTTCTGCGCTTGGGCCGTTGGTCTAGTGGTAGTACACTAGTCTCAGCAATGTGAGGTCTCGAGTTCGCAGCCGCCCAGAGTCACACTCTAAATTGTGGGCTTCAAAACCCACAGGCTTCAAAACTCTGGTGGTTTGTCGTCACATGTCCAATTGGATGCTGGCTAGTGGTGTGACGTTAAAATAGTCTCTTTCTTTCTTAAATTTTGTTAAAACTCTAATTTTTAAATAAATGTCTCGTAAGGTTGATGCGGGATTGAAGGTGGGGAGACGTGTGATGCTGAGGATAGCATCAAGTCAAGGTGGGGAGAATGTGACGTTCCAGTGTATTATATGCTAGAAATACGTATAGTATATTGCCACATCACGATACATGTCACTTAGTGACATGTTCAAGGGTGGGATTCAAGCGGCAACCATGGTGCAGTAGGAGTATTATACTTATAATATAATATCCCCAAAGGCACATGGCAACCATTAGACAATTGAGGTGTTGTACTAACATTATAATATCCCCAATTGTGTTTAATATGTTATGTAAGACACATAACATATTCGGCCTAGGGGAGGCAACTTAGTTACTTAACATGTTGCGTCCACATGTTAAGTATGTGGGACCAAGTGATTAGTTAAGTTAGTTAAACCACCATAAATGCAAATTAGCTAGGCATGTATGCTAAGTATAACTAACTTGGACCCACTTTCTAAGTGGCAAGATAACAAGGTAAAGGTTAAAACGCACTAATGACATGCATTTGCACTAATAAAAAGAATCTTTCAAAGATTTCTTAATATACCCTTAAATTCAGCCATTTTTGGGGGGTCACTAAAGAAAATGGACCTCAAATTTAGATTTCGAGTGCCATTTTTTTTTTGTCCTAGGTGTTAAAAAATGAATGTCTTTTTACTTGTGGTGCACCAAAATCGGGTCTAAAAATAAAAAGTAGTTTTGTAAGAAGTAAGAACGTATAGGAAATCGACAAATTGAAACACCACTAGAATCCTCGTATGTAGAATAATTAATGAATAGTCATTATGATATGGGTAGAGAGTTTCGACGAAAAAAATCGATATGGTCGGGCGGGTCACCATGTTTCGCGCACTTAAGGGGCAAAATGCCCTAAGTCTCGGAGATTTGGCCTGGCCGGCCAGTCGCCTGGCTTTTTGGATTCCTAATGTTATGGAGAACAACATTGCAAAAAAAAAATAAAAAAATTGAAATTCGGCCACGTTTGGAAAATAGAGGTCATTGCATCTGGATGGGGTCTAACGTCCCCCACCGTTATGTCACTACCCCCCTCCGCGACCTGGCTTAGCCATCTGTCGCCAGTGGTGTGGCCTCGCGAACCCGCCAAGTGTGCCAGCTGACGCGCCTGGAGGAGCCCCGGGCACGCCCTTCCATAATACTGTACGTCGAGCAGTCTCTACAAGCATGGGGCGCGGTGCATTAATGCGGCCCCATACTTAACCTATGGACGCGGTATTCGAAGCCTACCATGCCCATAGGGTGCCTTCTACTATGCCCCTAGCCAATGGTAATGTGCCCTAGTTGGCTCCAACTCCACTGAAATATCATCCTAAGCCTCAGGAACCCCCTCCAATTCTTCAATCGATGCCTTTGCTAACAACTAAGACATTCCTTGCCCCAGCTATAGTTCTTTAATTCCGCCTTTAAGACTGATATTCTTGGAAATCTCCAAGGCACAGACCGCATCAGACCCATCATTCCCTTTAGCCTTGAAATTGATGGGCATTGTTGTCTTCTATCTAAAGCAGAAGTATCTTCGATCAATTCGAAGTGCCAGAGGTAAGCGCACTTGGCCCTTGTCTTCTTCCTGGATTTTGTTTTTATTATGACCGCATGTTTTGCGTGAATAGAGTTTTTGATAGCCTTGATCATGGAGCACCCACGGAAAGCAAGCTTTCCAGGTTGCAGGCCGACCTGGGGCACTGCCAGATCTGATAGGAGGGTTATTCCTTCTCCCAATAAACGCTCTCGCACTGGTCCAAGTGCCCCTCCTAGCCCTTGCAGCTCTACTACGTCCACTATTCCGAACGTATTTTCAGTTCGCAACTGTTTGGTGACACCAGCAGAGGTGACCATAGCGATTAATGCATCCCTGGTCTCTCCCGAAATAGCATCTCAGGTGGAAGCGGCCCGGTCTAATTTCGACTTGATCCGCTGCCAGATTGTGATGTCTGAAGGGGACAATGTGTTATTCCAAAGCCCCATGGAGCCTTGACTGCCCCTCGGATTCTTGCAAGGCCATCCTTGGACGAACCCCCTTCAAATTTTTTCCTTTGCTTTCGATGTGGCTATAGTGGGTATATCCCCCTCCCCTCCCCTTAATTTTCTGATCACATTGTGGTATGGCCTGAGTGCCAATTTTTTTTTTGATAGGCTTATGGGCCGTCCTATTGTATCAGCCCTCGGGGCTTTTCTTGTGAGAAAAATAGCAAATGGATAATGCCAGACAATCTCTTTCGTCATTACTTGGTTTATGTTTCTCTTCTTGTGTTTTATTCCTTCTTCTATTCCAATGTAAAGTATGTTGTGAATCTAAAGTGAACATGTGCATGGTCAGGTTATCTCACTACCTAATAAACTGAGTTGGTCAGTGAAGTAGCAACCATGTTTAGATATATAATTGAAACATCAAGTTGTAGTAGGGTTAGCCATCACTTAATTACACTCAATTGTCCTAGTCAATACAAGTTCGACCATTAATCAGTTTTGCAATTAGCAGTCTAGTTTACATGTAGGTTATGCAAAGAATTCTGTGGTCAGTTGTCTATACTTTCATCACTATCTTCAGATGCCTGCAATATCAAGGTTAGTATGCGCACACTACACTGCAACACTCACAAAAGGGCTGAATACTACACATACCTCAGAAGTAAATGTCATGCTCTCCTCAAACCTAGGTGTTGGCGACGTGCAACGAGCCATGTCTACCCTCCAGGTCTTTGCAAAGCCGATGTCCATTCCCTTGGCCCTAGAAATTAAATTCTTGTCTACCGCTATCTCAACCATTTCTCAAATTATTCTGGCCTTGTCTATGGCCTGATCATGATCATGTTGGGGTCCAGTGTTTGCTGTAGCATAATTGACCCATCCTTGTGTATCCAACCTTATGGAATGTCCATGGGCAATATCAGCATGCGTCTGTGTCTCTCTCTCCTTTGGCAAGGCCCCATGCCTTCATTAATGACCTAACTGTGCTGATGGGGTTTGCCACAGGTCTAACCAGAGGGTGGGAGCCTTCTATGCTAACATCCTGAATGCCACCAACATCACCCGAGCAAATGTGACTATCCTCCAATGTACACACAACCTCAACATCTTTATCACTATCAAGTGCAACCACGTTATCAATCACATTTGGGGTTGTCAATGCACAATAATGCAGATGTTCATGGTCCAGCCTCTTAAATTGAGTAGCTGGGACCGAATTGGGCTCAGCCCTTCCCTCAATCTCATCTTGTTTCTAACCTCCAATATCTTGCTCCCAACCTCCTCACTTAGTCCTCTCTGGAAGCTGAAGATTGATGCAATCCTGGACACACCTCTAGGGTACATGAAAGCCCTAAGCCTGGATGTACTTGCCTCAAAGGCAACATCTGCTTTTTTCTTGTTCTCTATATCCTCTCTATTCTTTTAGGCTCTTTTTGCAGTCTCTGCCCTTTCCTGTTTCCTTCTAGCAGTCTCAGCTTTCCTGTATGCAACCTGCTCATTTCTTAAATTCTCGGCCTCCAACCTCCTAGCCTTCTCAGCTGCTAGGACCTGACAGAAGCGATCACTAGAGATGTGCACCCTGCCTCTCAGATCTAGTGCAAAACCCCTCTTCCTTGCCCTGATGGACTGGGAAAGCTGCACATTGGGCTGAGTGGCCTTCATGGCTTGAGGTTGTTGCATGCCTATTTGGGATTCTGTCATGGAAGGACCTGGCAGCACACATGGCACAGATGCATGGACATGTTCAAATGACACATCATCATGGTCCTGTAGATTACCAACTTCTGGAACTTCAGCCTAGGATGGATGCATAACATTGGCTGCAACCTCTTCATCATCAGGTGCACTTATGTGACCATCAGTGGTCTGCTTGACAACATGATGCCTCCCACAACTGTTGCATATCATCCATGTTGAATTGTTATAATTCCTCAACCTCATAGTTGTTCTCTTCATCCGTCTCAGGCATGTCTGCAAGCTCCTCCACGGACACCCTACCAAACCTAGTGGTTTCCTGACCTGGCCTACTTTCTTAGTGTTGAAAGGCCATATACCTGTTGCCTTAAAACTTGCCTTGATGTTCTTAGGTGTTAGACCTTTTTCAATTGACCGAGTATCAGCTCTGCTATATCCTCTCCTCTCTCTTTGGCTCTGTCCTACCCTTGCTAACCATTTAGGCAGACCTCAACCTCTTGAAGGAGGATTTAAATGGAGCAAAGCATGCTACATCTAAAGGTTGTAACCTATGGGATGTATGTACTGGCAACAAGGCAAAGTGGATGCCCTTCTGCTTAGCTTCTAGAATAACTTCTAGCTCCACATAGCTACCGTGTCCATCCAATATTACAAGACGTGTTTTTGTTGGAGGTACTCCACCCTGGACCCTCGAAGCAAAATGTGAAAACAAGGACTTGAACAGTTCTGTAGTCATCCATGCCGAGGGTTGAACAGCCTGGATTGCCTCCTCCTCACATCTGACAATGTTATCTTGCCTCATTCATGCACACTTCAATATGTATATACTGGGTATCCTAAACCCTCCTGCATTAACACACACCTATATTGTTACCCACTCCATGTTGTTCATGACAACCTCACTGGTCCTACTTTCTCCTTTCCTGCCTATGATCTTCATCCCCTTTACCTTCCCAACCTGGATGCCAGTTTCATCAGCATTCCATATCCTCAAGGTTGGAAACTTGAATTGGTTATAGATTCTAAGTTTTTGTGTAATTGCACGGGCCCAGACTAGATCTAATGTCTTTGCAGTTCTAAGGGAGACTTCAGGATGCCTTTGTCTACAGAGTTTTCACCATTTGCTACCAGGAACCCCAGATAAGTTACAATTACCCCCTTTCCGTGCCATTTCTGCAGCCTTCTCTTTGAATGCCGAGAGTGTGACCACCATCCCCTACTCTGCCCTAGTTAGTGCCCATACCACTAATTCCTTTTCTTGAAGACTGGTTAGAATTTGAGAATTACATGACTGCTTGTGAGTTATCCTACCATACAACCAATCCCTTATGGTGGATTCGGGGATTCTAGACCTCCTAGATGCTTCCTTAACAGATATGCCATACTCACTAATCTCGTCAAGTATGTCCGACATTCCTCGGTGCATTGCCCTCGTCTAGGTGGTCTCCTTGGCATTGCAGTGGCGGCAACACTGTTCCGTGGAGTACGACGCTTCCGTCTGAGCGCAGTGACTCTCTTCCTCATAGAGGGCACATCAATGCTTCGTTCACCATCTGGTTCCCCTCACCTTCTGGCCGAAACCATGGATTATGTCGTGTTCTTCACAGCTTGCTTTCGAGCAGTTTGCTAATTTGAAACTGAGAGTGGCTTTTATCCTAATCGATGCCATAGCGAGAGCTGGGTATTTGAATTCGGTTATGGTAATCGAGTGCCAAATTGAGCGCGAATTCAAGCAACCCGCATTCAATTCTGCAATCGATTTGGCCTGATCTGATGTCCTTACGCATACCCGAGCGTGGAGCACTGCTACAAAGTGTCGGACACCAATCACACAATAGCGGCCAATATGGCTAACAACTGGAGTTAACCAGCAACGACCAGCGGATATCCGGTGCAGGACCACTGGAAACACACGTGGAGCCCAAATGGCGCAATGGGCCGGGAGGGGGATGTGTTCGCCATGATAGGTGGCGATGGTAAGCCGGCCAGACGGGAGGTTACCCCATGCCTCCAGGGGCAGGCATGATAGGAGGCGACTCGACCCTATATGAAAAATATCATGAGGCTATGCGCGCATAGCACATCTACTATATAAATGGTCCGTGAAAAAATATCACGAGGCTATGCGTGCATAGCACCTTGACTATAAAAAGTAGTACTTGAAAAAATATCATGAAGCTATGCACACATAGCACCCCAACTATAAAAATGATGTGTGAAAAAAAGAAAAAAAAATCATGAAGCTATGCGCGCATAGCACCTCGACTAACAAAATTGTACGTGACCTACAATATTAATTTCTTATTACTACATTGGCAAATATTTAATTGGTAAAGTAGCACATATAATCCTTTATTTTACTTACCTTTTACTAAGCCAATAAAAACTGTAGAAAAAATAACAAGAATGACTTTATCGCGAGAAGCTATATTTCTTTAGTTAGGTAACTACAATAAACATGCTCTATAAACATGCTTGACAGAGAAATAAGGTTAACATGATATATCCATGGCTGGGGTATCTTTAGATATATAATGGAACATCCTAAACATGTAAGCATAGCAGGTTGATCTTTTGTTTTGTTCAGGGTCTTCCCTGAGCGCTTTCCCTGAGCGTCGCCTTCCCTGAGCGCCTGGGCGCCTGGTGCTTGGGCCTGATGGATGCGCTTGGGTCTTCTGGTTTCAGTGGGTGGAGGTTCAACGTATGCACAAGCCCGCACCAGTACTCAGCACCTAGCTGTGAAGAGGTTACGGTTCA
>JAANSK020075464.1:0-16627 GCA_011763485.2 Isoetes engelmannii | reverse complement strand
CATTTTGGCCGTGGACACTTTGGCCCTCAATTTTTTTTTCTTGTAACAACCTCGGGCGAGACGTTATCTACCCCATAACAAATCTAATCCGAGCGTTTACCTTTTGGAATCGAAGGAATAGTCATAGCCAAGCTCTGCGGATTGCATTTTTGCATCTCTAAAAGCTCTGCCGGACTGTCGATTGATAGAAGATCTCAGATTTTGATGTCGTTCCTGCTGGATTGATGTCGTTCCCGCTGCTAGTAGGCAGCTAGAAGACAAAGAAAAGAAGGCAAGGTTCGGCCCTAAGAGAGAGGGGAAGCTTTAAGAATAGAATAGAATAAAATTTTTATCGTCCACGGAGGCCAATTGGCCTATGGGACCTAATGCATAACACTCTAGATGCACGAAACTAATTTGGGCCAATGTGTTACTGGTAAAATAATTCAATACGACGGTTGAGGTTTGATCCCAGCTTGTAAGCGCGAGGATCACTTTGTTAAGGTAGCATCCCATAGGGACATATGATGGTCCTTAAATGTCTAAAGAGACACAAAAAAAAGATGTTCAAATAAGCGCAATTTTAGGAACATCCTATACTTTCGGGATAGTATCCAGTTTGAATTTGCCAAGCGCTTTACCCTTTTTCAACCATTTGGGTCTTGGATTCAAACCATCTTTGAAGCTTAGACCTTGCTCGTTTTACCAATAGTTGATCATACTTAACCCATGACCTAAGGCCAATGAAATTTTAAAGTCCCCATTAACCATTTGGGTCTTGATCTTTGAAGCTTAAAATTTTAAGGTCCCCATTAACCATTGGGTCTTGATCTTTGAAGCTTAGACCTTGCTCGTTTTACCAATAGTTAATCATACTTGAACCCATGACCTAGGGCCAATGAAATTTTAAAGTCCTCATTATTAGACCGATATTGATCAAATTTGAACCCATGATCTCGGAGTTAAGGTTTCCATTACTAGACCGATATTGGCCAAGTTTGAACCCCTGACCTCGGGTGTGGCAGTTTAAGGTCCTGCCACTAGACCATGCCCCGAAGGACCCATAAAACAATCTCCCTGGCTTGAAGGATAGTATCAAGAAGTATATAGCATTATAGAATGATATCTCCAAAAATCAAGAAGATAGTGTGTTTGGACAACAGTACAAAGCAATTATGGATTATTGGATCGAGATTCTTTCTTGTTTAGAAGATGTTTCTCTAGAACGACCTTAAAGTGATAACTTTTGGTTGCGTACATAGCAAGAACCTCTACAAGATGTATTGAATCTACTGCTTGAGATAGAATCATGGCCCTTCCATTTAGTTATTAGCAAATTGATGACAACAATATAACAAAAGCATAATAAAGCAGCTGTGGAATAAATATAAACAACAAAAAAAAAAGTACATACAACGTCTAAACACGGTGTTCCAAGAGGCTTCAATTTCTCTGGTTGAAGCCTCCCAAAGGTAAATCGATTCCTCTAAGCTCCAAATCAGCCCCTTTTTTGCAGTTTCAAGTTTTGATCTAGACATATGATCCAAGTTTTCCATGTTCGCCGAGAGATTCTCGATGAAGCAATCACTTCCCAAACACTTTTCAATCACTTTCAAAACAGGTATAATCCAAATTTGGCCCTTTCCAAACAATTTGGACCTGATTCCAGTGGACCCCAATCGGTTTTCTTATATTTTGGCAGTTGGAGGAGCTCTTCGAATCCTGCAAGATGGCCATGCAGACCTGGTTCTCATGTTTTTTGTCCAAATTCTTCACACTTCTGCATATTCCATATATTTTCCCTTTTTTCAAACAAATGATCTTACCCAAAAGCATATACAGACTAATCACAATAGCTCATAATAACTCAATTGATTAATGGAAAAATCCCACATGAAAAAGACGTTTGATGCAGTCCAGCCTTTATATAATCCTTCCAAGCTCTTGCCTCCTATCCTACAATTTGTCTCTGGCCTCCTCAACTTTGCCAAAAGCTCTTCCAATATCATTTTTCAAAAAGGCAAAACCCTTGCTTATATGCTCTCCATGCTGCATGCATGCCAAGCATAGTTACGTACTTAAATACGTATACTGGCCCATGAAGTGGCCAGGACCGTTACAGTCTCCCTTTCTAAAATTTAGCCCATGTCCTCATGGGTCGATTACAGATCAAAACATTTATGAAATCCATCAGAACTATCACGCTCAGATATGCACGAACTTATGCAAGGAAACTATTCCCCAAAATCGTCAAAAGTTGCTTTCGTTGGAGAATTATTCATTGACATATTTACATGCTAACCACAAAGCCTCTAGATACTGCTCCTTCCGTGAGGATAGCATCTCCAAATGTCTCTGAAAGAAGAACCGTTAGCATCATAATTCATCAGAATCAACTTGATCTATGATCTACCATGTCAACACCCAAAGATCCAATATGCTATGATAACAACTATGACGAGCATGCCAAGTTGATCCTCCTGGCAACTGGGGAACTTGTCTAACTCATTACAAGACTACTGCTAGGTTGTATAAACTTTACAAAAGTGATAGTATTGGTGAAAAATTGAATCTCTCCTTTGCAAATTAGACGGAAGCTTCTATCTCCACACTCAACCATGATTCCCGGCTACATTGTCACCATCAACCTGATCGCTGCCTTGCAGGTTCACTACGTATGCACTCAATGGGGTTAGTCCTCGTGACTAAGTGGGGGATTCCAAAGCTACCACTGCATGCATGGAAACACTCTGGAAACCTTGGATAACAAGAACATAAACAATTCAAAGACACAAGAACCTATGGTGCAATGCTAGACAATGACAACAAAGGAAATGTAATGCATATAGCCAAAGTGACAAAGCATCATAAAAATAGCTCCCGAACAATAGGAAGCTCTACCAGTCTACATGCAGCCCTGTTAGCAGAAAAACCCCAGCGTGTACATTCCAAGCCCTATTGGGGGAGTGGTGGGGTGAACCTCGTATACGCATACTCTTCCCAGCCCACGTCTCGTACTAGAGGACCTCTTACCATGGAGTCACGTGCATCTGCATCAAGAAGTTATGCATGTGTGGAAACCACACCCGGTGTCACAGAGCACGAATACAGAGAACACCGATGACATGAGAATGTTGGAGCAAACCAGACCACCGAATCTAGATGCTGGAGCCTAGAGGATCCAAGAGTCAAGAGAATACCAAGACAACTGTGATGCAATGACTGTGACAATGACATGTAATGTTCAGTTGCAAAGAAAGATTAAATTCTTCACCAATCTATAATTTTTGCCAAGTTTTTTATACCAACCTTTATCTAGCATTAATATATAGACAAGATCCCGAGTTGCCAGGAGGGTCAACTCGACAGGCTCATCACAAAAACTGTAAAGAAGTGATCAGGCTTGAAAAATCGACTCGTATCATTGAGAATTCCATGTGCTTTAATAGGGATATCAGACATTAAAATTGGTCAGCAGTGTTTACATGATAGTCTAATACACGTTCCTGCAGATATTGAGGGGACTCAAGTTGTGTTGTCACGTCTACATGATAAAGATGTCGTGATAAGGTTGCAATCGAAAAGGATAATGTCTGAAGCAATGCAGAGATGGAAGGTCCTGTTAAACCATTTGCCATAATGTTAGCACTGAATTCCTTATAGAATAGCAGTTTATACAGAGAAGCGAAAGTTTTGGAGTTCTGTTATCATAAACATTGATGTCATTGAGATCGATGTAATTGATGATGGTGTAGTCAAGGCGCAGAAACTCTAGGCGGACTGAGAATAGGAGGCAACTGAAGGCACTCAAATCTCCGACACTTCTTCAATTTGCGGGGCGTCTTTTATAGCAATCCGGGGGCGTGGCCTGATGATAGTGACTTGAGATCCACTAGGCCAAGTTGTTGCAACTGTCAGGTATCCCTGATCGGCAGATAACTGAATTCAGGTGTCAGGATAGTGACCTCTAACGGGCTGTGGTAGACCAAAACATCACTGGACATGAAGGAGACACCTTAGTGTGGAATGCAACTCCTGAGATGATAACAGACGATGCGATTGTCGTTGTAGCTCATGGAAAAGGTTCTCACCCTCTAGGTTTATATGCTATTCCACATGCAGAAGAAATGTGTTTTATAGAACTGTTTGGTTATGAGCTTAGACCATCTATTACATACGATACATTTACGTATAAGTAGATATGCATTAGGAGATAGTGAATGTTGATCGACATTTTGCAAGGTCTGTATCAAACACATTTATCAAATTAGTAAAAGAAAAAATACAATTTGTCAATGGTTTGACAAACTTTTGCATACGATGTGGTAAACGGAATAATATCGATCTAATGGCAGTAGATGTCATGGATTTTGGGAAACAGAGAGAAGGTTGCAAGACAAATATGGAATATACCGAGTTGAAGTCAATGCGTTCATCACCTCAAAAATTAGATAATTTGAAGAAGGATGCAATGGCAATGAATCGGGAAATAGGTCCACCTACCACATTTGCGATATTTAGTATGGCTGCAAATTGGCCGAATCTCGTAACTCATTGAGGTTCTTAAATCCTGATGTGATAGAAAAGGCAACTCCTACCACTAAAGTTTGCATTGAGGCATCCGCCATCTGGATAGAGTTCTGACTAGTATAATCATTAACTGAGGTAAGAACTAACTGTTAGGGTTGTGCCCAAGTCAAATAAAGTCATCATAGATGTGTCGTTCAAGCGGTCTGCAGAATGACTGAACATGATCATGTAATGCATGGGACAAATGTTGGACCTAAGCATCTAAAACATGAATAAGGTCATGATGCTGTCGCGAATCAAGATGTGTGTCTTTGCAAACCCAGAAGGTCCACTCTGGGCTGGGGAAGGCATCTCTGGCAATGGTTGCTGAGGACTAAAAATTCCTGCAATACTAGATCTAGAATTTGCATCTAGCAATGACCGCTGAGGACCAAATAGTTTAGACGGCAAAACACTCACTATTGTCTGTGCGCCAAGCTGAGACTGAGTTCTAGGAAAACAACATTGGACAGATAAAACATTGATACTTGGAACTTGTTAGAGCTGATCTTGTAATGTGTACGAGGTACTATACGAATACGATATAGCCGGACTGAAGTTGGTTCTTCGCGAAAATCAATCTTGATTGATGGTATAGTGGACTTTGTATGTGTTATACAATATCACCATAAGGGAAGTTCTCATGATCATATGATTTTTTGGATTAATGGAGCTCCACAATACCTATATACATCGTACGATGACATAATTCTTTATATTGATAGTTTTATTACTACAGATGTCAATCAAACCACCACTGGAATTGCAGCAAATGCAAGTGCATTGGCATTCAAGTTTCAAAAATGACAATGAAAGAGACACGTATTTTGGAGCCATGTAATACCCATGGCAATGAATCAAAATTGTTAGCAAAATGCAAGCACAAGTTGAAGTTGTGTCTCAAAGCAAACTGGAAACAATAGTAACAAAGCGTACGATGACATGTTACATGACCTGCAATGGATAGAAATTGAATACTTTAAAGTACTTTCGTACCATTTAAAAGGTCCTACAATTTTCTTAAGAGAAGGGATAATAAATGGGTTCAATAGGAAAATTGCACTTCTTTGGAGGCGAACATTGATTTTTAGTACATCTTCAATGCATATGTTGTTGTCACGTATTATCTATCATACATCACTAATCCAAAAGTTGAAATATCTAGAATGATGGCAAAGGCGATGAAAGCATGTGAAGCTAATAACAACTATGCTATAGTAAGAATTTGGAAAGTAGGAAATGCATTAATTCGTTCCAAGAGGTATGCATTTCATAAGGAGTGATGTTGTTATTAAGCATATGCAGAGCAAATCGCAAATTGTCATATACATTGACACACAAACAGGCCATGCGATAGGACATTGTTGAAGTCAAAAGTTGAATTGCAAAAATTAGAAGCAGACAGTACAGACATCATTGGAAATAACGTTATAGATAAATACATGGAAAGGTCACATGAATTACGTCACCTCAGTTTGGCATGTGTTGTAGCGCAGTTTAAAGATGTGAAAGATAAGTCTAGAAATACAAAGCAGATGAACAAATTTGGCACATCAAAGAATGTCATCATTTGATTTGATCTTAGTAAAGACAAAGACATTGACGCATGGGTGCACAAATGATTGTTGCTTCATGTGCCGTTTATAGATAGATAGTAGTTTTAATGTCATGCCACTAGGCAGCACATTCGAAATTGTATTTTACGAAAGAGGGCGAATGTGAAAATATAGAAATGAGGGTCATTGAGAATATGTCTTACCCAAAGAATGATGAGTTTTATGTAGGTTTTGAGTTGCCATTCCAAGGTTCTCTCATGCATCACAATAACAAACGGTTTTCATCAAGAATTTACTGAACATTGCTGTGATGCCAAACGAAGAATACCATGGAATGATAAGAAGTTTGAATTTGGAACAACACATATTATTTGATGATATAATGTATAAGAAGATGGTGGATCTCAATTTTCGAGTATTACTTTTTTTACTGGAGGTGCTGGTGTTGGTAAATCTAGACTTGTTCAATATTTGGTCGATGGATTAAAGCGCTTTTATTAGCAATAATTTCCAAACGAGTCAAGAAATACTTGTAATAACATATACAGGGAAGGCTGCAAAGAACATAAACGAGATCACATAAGCCGCAATTGGCACATGTCTCAAAATGCCAACAGGTGAAATACTGTAAGTAACAAGGAATGCACATGAGGATGTTAAGTTGCTCGTAATCGATGAGATATCTTTGGTGGACTAGTGTACTTTTCACATGTTGATGCCTTATGCAATAGGTAATATTCCTTCAAGTGAATGATGCGCTAAAGAGGACATGTATCGTTTTCATTAATTTTTTAACTTTTCAACACAGCAACAAAAGTACATTGAACATCCCTTTCGATGAACTAGATGTCATAATTTCTGGAGATTTTTATCAGCTGCCACTATTGTTCGACCATATGATTTTTTCTAACCTCGATGATAAGGACCAAAAATGCCTTGATTCTATTTCTATACCAGAGATCAACCATTCATGGAAATCCAATTTCAGATATTATGAACTTTTCGAACTTGTCAGGCAATGCAACGATTTACCATTTGCAGAATGCTTGCCGCGCAATTGTATTCGAGTACAGAGGGGCATAGATGTTGGATTTATAAATAATGCGTGTTGGAGACGTGCACCCAGTAATTTGACATGTTCGTAGACAATGTCGAAGCACATAATGAGTAGGTAAATTACAAAGTTTGTAATATATTTCAATATTGCAATATCATCTATCAATGTATACATGTGTAGGTCTTCCAGCAAACGCCTGAACATTCACAATCTCACAACCATTGATGTAGCATAAACTATGTACTTGGTTACATATTCTGCCTCTTTACAAAGATGAGGTTATAATCCATAATCTCCAAAAAAATCGTTTTTAAGGAATATATAATAGTTGTCAAGAATAATCTCTCGAATATTCTTTTTGGGGTAATATTCGTGCCTTGTTTCCTCTGTTGTGTTGGAGTTCTTCGTCGCTACAACTATGATCACAGCCATAGTCTTAAACGAACTGAAGCGAACTCTAATCCGGCTGGCCTATGATTCTAACAAGCTATGGAAAGAGAGAATAAAAAATCTTTTGGGTTAAACTTGTGATTCAAGCAGGGGTTTTGTGACGATCCCTGCTATACGGCTATACGATGCCCCATCGTATACGTCGCCGAGAATCGCCCACCAGATGGCCGAGCCATCAAATGGACCCTTTGTCAGACTCAAGCCCTGGAACGGTCAGGACTCTGAGCCGAGGAACGAAGGTGTCGTTTATCCCTCCTCAATGGGCTCCTGTACAGCGGACGCATAAAACACACGTAAGCACATACGTATAAATATATAGAACTGCCCTGAAGGGTATCGTAATCTATCCAACAACGTAACAACATACATAAATCAATTTAGTACTACACATGGGAAGCTCCTACCCGAACTCCGACACATAGGGAGATAACTGACAGTAAAGCTCCAAGATAGATCAGACTGAGTTATGGCAATGACTTGGGCTCGCATTATAGACAATGGCCAGGGTTGACCACTCCATCCGCCCCTCCTGTACGTACTATGCAGATATGCTGGGACAAACTCTGAGGTGACTGTAGCCTTCTGGATACATAGTCTCTTGGTATCACCCAAAGGGACTACTCCAGGTTGCATCTCCCTGGTCCGATGAGGCCGGAGGTGATAGATCCCCTCCCATGATAAGATGAATCCCGGGCGACTAGAGGGTCGTGTAGGCACATGCCCGTACTCGGCTTAGTCCCGTTATGCCTACCAGGACGGCACCTGCTAATAGGCGAGTCGGGGCGGAGCCTAACCCGGGGAGTGTCGAACCCATACTCGAACCTCATGAAGTGACCGAGTATAAGCCTAGTGCGCTATGAGGACCCATATAGCCTAGCCCAGTAGGGTCTTGTCCTCCATTCATCATCCTAACACATTGTCTGGTGTTCAGTCGCCCCATAGTCCCTCCAGCCAGGTGGGCTCTATGTACAGGCCGAAATATAATGGGAATTATATGAGCTAAACTAAAAGCATAATCTACAATAGGCTTCTAAGTCTCTATTCCCCTTCCCAGTACACAAGAGGTTCGAACAATAGACCAACCAACATCCATCACATAACTTGATAACAAGAGAATAATCATATATTCCTAATCATACAATCTAACTAATAGTTAGGGTTCATTGATTAGGGTTCGAAATCGTATCTAAGATCTAGGAAAGCTCTACCGGTAAAACAACATGCTAACTCAGCTGGAATACTAGATTCAAGGTGAGTTAGCTAACTATCTACTCGAAATACATGTTCCAGAGGAACTTCCACATGGCCCGACGTCTCTATACTCCTCAGGATCTTGGGTTCACGTGCCCTTCACGCTACTGCACTATCTCCCTTGCCTCCGCTCCAGAACACGCTCCTGTCGTGAACGATTCCTAAATTGGAGCTTTTGCGACGATTCAGAATTCCAGCGGAAGGATGAACGAAAAGCACGTTTAGGGTTGGAGTTGGCTATAAATAGTTAGGTTAAGGCCAACACGCTTTGTTCCAATATGGTGTTGCCACATGGCGATACACCTTCATGAGGTGAATATCCATGTGGCAATTGGTATCCCCATACCTTAGGTGGCATAAGTTATGTAAATAACTTATAGGTGCACCACCTATGTATGGTTCGATACCCATATACAGGTCATCCTAGACGGCTTATAAAGTGATGTGGCCGTAGAATATACGTATTCATATCGTATATTCTCAGGAAATGTCACATTTTCCCCCCTTAAGTTAATGTTGTCCACATCATTGCACTAAGGTGACAAACCTGCATCAACGTGATACACACAATAATTACATTATATAACTTAGTGTTATGATAGGCTTTTGATATATATATTAAGTCAAATTATAGTTGCGAAGGGTATATTCACATACAAAATTATATAGCCACATACATATATCAAGTTTTAACATAATTAAGAGCCTCAAGTTTATACAAAATACTAAGTACTCCTAATTATGTTGTGATGCGCTCTCCTCTGCGTCTCGCCTCTTCACTTAGTGGCCTGCATGAGCACATCACGTTAGTTTAAATATAAATTTGTGTTTTAAGGGTCCACCCCCTATAAGTTTAATCTACATGCAATTAACATGCTCAGTCTAGCTTATCATGTGCCTATCCCTATGCTATGAGACGTACATGCCTAAGGCTTTAAGCCGTTGGCTAGGGAACATGGACGATATGATCCCATCATCGCCCATAGCTACCGGCCTGACTTAATCTACGCGAAGACTGATGCAGACATTCTATGTTGAATGCATGCAAACGCCCTCGCTAAATCATGACCCAAGGAACATTTTAAGATGATTCCATCATCAATCATGACTACCTGCCTGACTTAACCTACGCAAAGACAGATGCAAATATTTCATGCTGAATGCATGCAAGCGCCCTCGCTAAATCATGGTCTAAAGAACATGGACACATGATCTCATCATCATCCATGATCCCATGCATTTTACTCACAAAAACTAACTAGGCTGGACAAATGCATGCATTCCATGTTGAATGCATGCACTCACCACTTTATCGTTGTTGACGAGATCGGTGGCGGCGCGTCCTTGACACTTCTCCATAAATTCAGGGTATTCCTTCTTTAGGTCGGACTCTAGGATCCATGTCGCATCCTCTACTGGCAAGTGCGTCCGCTTCACCAAAAATTGTAGAAATTGCGACCTCCTTGTCTTCTTGAAGACCTTATCTAGAATCATCTCAGGAACGATCACAATTTGTTCCTCCGTCATCTCTAACAAGGTTGGAAATTCTAAAATCATCTCTAGATCTGGCGTATGTTTCTTTAAAAGACTTACGTGGAATACTTTATGGATATTCAGCCATTCAGGCAGTTCCAAGCGATAAGCTTGGGGTCCTACCCTCTTAGTTATACTGAAAGGTCATGCCTACCTTGGAGCAAGCTTCTTACGTGCTCTAATCCTCAATTTGGTTTGCTTCACCTTGATCTTAAGCCAAACTTTCTCACCTACCTGAAACTCCCTTGGCGACCTATGCTTATCGGCAAGGCTTTTCTGCCTACTCCTAGCTGCTAGGAGGTATCCTCTTATTTCCTGAACCAACTCCTACATATCCGTAAGGAGATTTAGAGAGACCTCTACCTTAGACCCTAGATTGTGCCAAGTATCAGGAGTTAGGCACTGATAGCCATAATTTTTCATAAATGGGGACATCCTTGACGATTCTTGTTTGGTACTATATTGTACGCAAACTCTACCAAATGTATGCAGTCACCCCACTTAGACTGTTGATTCCAAACATAACTTCTGAGCATGTCCTCCAAAATTCTATTGGTCCTCTCAGTTTGCCCGTCTGTCAGAGGATGATAAGTTGTACTCATCCAAATCTCAGTCTGAATGGTTCCGAAGAACTCCTTCCAAAAAGCACTACTGAACTTCGGATCTCTATCGGAGACGATTGCCTTAGGCATCCCATGCAATCTAAAGATCTCCTTGGTGAAGAGCAAGGTCGTGTCTAAAGTTGTATCTGTGGTTCGACATGGCAAAAAGTGTGCCATCTTAGATAGTTTGTCGACCACTACCATCAAAGCATCATGGCCCCTTGCTGTTCTTGGGAGTCCGGTTATAAAATCCATAATTATGACCTCCCAATTCGCATCAAGAATCCCTAATGGTTCAAGCTGACCTGGGATTCGGAGTTGCTCCGCTTTCGTTTGCTGGCATATTTGGCATTGCCTGATGTAGTTGGCGATGTCCTTCTTTGTTCCAGGCCAATAATAGCTACTTCTTATTTTAAAGTAGGTTCTCATAAATCCTGCATGGCCTGCAATTAGGCTGTTATGTGTATCATGGAGAATTCTTACTCCCGATACTTTTGGTACACAAAGCTTATCTTTGAAATATAAGAGATTCCCTTTCTTTTTGTACCCTTTGTAAGCTTCTCTTTCCTTATATGTCCTTGTTCCCGTGCAAAGACTCGCCAATATTTCCTTGAACTCACTACTTGCCGGAAGCTCTTGCTCGATCTTCTTAGCGAAGCCACTCGACAAGGTGGAGATGGCATTGCAATGCACTCTAGTAACCAATGGGTGCCTTGAGAGTGCATCTGCTACGACATTGAGTTTGCCTGACTGGTAGGTTATCTCAAAGTCATATTCTTCTAGGAACTCCATTCATCGCCTTTGCCTTAAGTTAAGCAACAGTCGCGTAAAGATGTACTGGAGGCTTTGGTGATCTGTCTCCAAAGTGAAGAGTCTACCAAGCAAATAGTGTCTCCAGATTCTTAATGCTCGCACAATTGCTAAGAGTTCTTGATCATGGGTGGAATAGCGCTGCTCTGCCTCATTCATCTTCTTAGAGTCGTAGGCGTTCTTGCATAGGTGCTTCTTCGGTTGCTAACTTACTCGCATCTGTTGCCACTAACTTATCTAGGTTTGTGTCTAGCAGGGTAAGCACAGGTGCTGTAGTTAGAGCTTCCTTGAGTCTCCTCAAAAAGTGTGATAGTGGAGAGGCCCACTTGCAGAAATCCTTCACAACTTTCTATAATACCCTGCTAACCTAGGAAATTCGTGACCTCATGGACGTTCGTTGGTGCTAGCCAATCCATGATGGCCTCGATCTTTGCTGGATCGCTGGAGAATCCCTCCACTGAGAATATGTGCCTCAGGTTTGGCATTGAGTCTATGTCGTAAACTCTTCTCAAGTGGCCCACATGTTCCTCCATGGACTTGCTGAAGATCAATATGTCATCAAAGGAGATGATTACAAACTCGTCCTTCTTCATTACGAAGATAATGAGTGCCTCAAAGATTGACGCACTTAACTGCATAAATCTGAGATTTAACAACTCTCGTAGTTGTTTCTTAAGCTCTGCTAGCTCTCTGATGCTTTATTTGCGGCTTTGCATCTGTTGCAACTATAATTTGATCTTCACCGCCCTTACAAGGTGGAAGTTGTCAAATTCCTATAGAAGGAAATCATAAAACTCTTAAATTAGCTTAAAAATTGCTCTAGGTAATTGATTACACTAGCTTCCTCCTTCTTGTGCTTGCAGTCAGGGTTGGCAGCTTCTAGCTCAAGGGTATAGGCAACCTTGCCTTTCATAACTTTCTTATTTAACTTCTTGGCTCATATGCACCACCTTCCAAAATGAATCTTCTTATCTCTTACCCAAAACCCATTTTTTATTGGGTGTTGTGGTTGAAATTCCGGGCTTGTCGCAGTAGATCCTTGCTTTAGCCCTCTTCAAAAACTCCCTTCTGACTATGAGATCATATTTGCCGATGTTGACGACCTCGGCAACTTAGCTCATCCTAGAAGATGTCGAAGTTGACTCTTGTTCCTGTGGTGCCGAACTGCTCTACTTGCAGGATCTGAGTTAATAAATTATTTACAAAAATCATATGGCCACAAGGTTTTGTCACTATGACTTTTCCTCTGGGCACAAAACTATGCAATCAAATAATTATTCTTGCTCTAGATCTAAACTATACTCTAGAATTTCCCCCTTTCTTGGTTATTACTCTTTTGAGAATAGTCCCACCTATGAGTTGATGCCATCTAATAAGTTGGACGGACTTCTTAGATTGCTTCTCTTCATTTGGTCAGATTATTCCTTATTTTGTGGAGGTATTCGTCTTACACATGGTCAACGATGGTCCTAGTACTGAATTCAGCTTAGAGAAGTGAACGAGTTCACCAAGAGGTTTCAATATTTGGATATCTATTAACAGTTGTGTATAATTCAAGTTACTCCACACCCATTTCTTCCCAATCCTTGGGGTTGAGCTCAATTCTTGGGTCGATTCTTTCACAAAATAAATCTACTCAAAATTGCTGCCCAATCTCCTCATGGATGTTATCATCCATTAATCTAAGGTGCTCAACTATCTCACCCTAGGTCTCTGGCCTTGTTGAAAACTCATCTTCTCGTTAGCCGTTGTAGTAGCAAGGCGACGTTCTTCCAAGTTGCTGGAGAATTTGATCTCCTTGGAATTTTTGCATGACCATTCTCGAGCCTTACTCATTTTGTCGAACATCTTCTACTTTGCTCCTCTTGATGTCGAGGTTGACTTTCTCATTTGGGGTATCCATATGCTGATGGGCTTGTTGATGTAGATAAGGACGTAAAGTTCTTAATGTCTCATCCCAAAAGCTTGTAAAGTGGTGTTCTCCATCTATAGAACTTCTTGACTTGGAGATTGGAAGATTTGACGATGATCCTTCTAAATCCTGGTTCGATGTTGTTGTGTTGACTCTGCTTGATTGCCGGTCTGTTGCTCTTCCTCCTCAGGAGTTGGTAATGGCGGTTGGGGGGGGGGGGCATGCTCCTCCCCCTGAACTTTGAGTGTCATCAAGTTTGTCAAATTCCCTCATTTGTTTGCCCATTGTCACCACATGACAATTGATTTTTATCAGCGTTAAGTCTTCTTGCTCTTGTTCGCTGCCACATAATTTCCTTGGCTGCCAGTTCGAATTTTGATGTTGGCTTCCTAGAGCTTGTGAGCTTAACTTACAAAAACATTATTCACCCTTGCTTCTTATGTAATGTAATATACTGTAAGATGAGTTGCTATGAAAAATATTGCAGTTTAAAGAGGCAATGCATCTTCATTTACAATATTAGCAGTTGACCTTTATGTATATTCTAAATCATAAAATACAAGGTAATAAATTAGTTAAAGTTATAAAAACCTTTTTTATAAATCTTAAATAGAAGAGAAAATGTCAAAAGAGGTGAAGAGGTGTTCGATGTCGTTGAGTTCGCCTACTCTTCGAATGTTGCTTGATGTCTTTGAGTTGGAGATGTTTTTCGATGTTTTTAAGAATGTTGAATGATGGACCTCCTTCTAATTGTAGCCATATATGGAGCTAGAGTTCCGATGTTGTTGCTGTTATTATTATTGATGGTGACCTGTGCAAAATCCAAGAAGTATAGATCTATTGATCTTTAAATTAAATGGATGTAATTAGTGTTTTTTCTAATCTTGGCATACTTGGGGAAGCCAATTAGAGCCATAAGTAAGCTGACACCCTCTTCCCCTTTGGCTAACTTCTCTATGGAAGGTCACTATTTGTCCTTGTATAATTGCTGGAAGACAATCCTTGAGCGGCCTTTGACCCCGCTAGATATTCATCGTAATTCTTAGGAGCAACAAGTCGTTGTGGTTTCTCTGTATTGTTATAGCACGATCAAGGTCGATGTAGCCTCCTTTCTATTCCTGATAATGCTTCGGACGGAAGCTTTGCCTTTGGTCTCCTTCCTGTCTTATACATATTGGCCTGGATGGCTTAAATTCTTTCTTTGTCAAATCATCTCTGCTTGAAGTGAAGATATGATACTGTCATAGACCTGCATGCTTGAATGGTTACTCTTTCTGTGAGATCTGTTCGGTCTCGTCTCAAGAACTCTTAATGTGAGTCGTCGATGAAGTCATCTTCTTGTTGATCGCTAAGTTGTGACGATAGTCCATTGGTGCAATATCGAGGCAACATGGTGCGTGAAGAATATCATTGGCTAGGATCTGCGGCTGTGATCTGCTCTTCCTTTACTATAATTACCGGCATAAGTGTCATGATGCCCATCGGCTGTTGGTTAGCCCTTCTTTGGCAGATCATATGTTCATTCTTCATGCCTCTTTATCGTTTCTATAATCTCCCTTCGTCTTTTGTCGCCTATCTCCCTTTGCCGTCTGGCTCTCTTTGCCATAGTCTTGATCTTGACCTGTTGAGATTCCTCCGAAGTTATCTCTATTTTTTAATTGCTCGTTGATGTGGTCGAACAACTCCTATGGTGAGGGAGTCACGGTCTGCAATGAAGGTTCACCTAGCCTATTTTGACTAACTTAAAGTGCATGAAACATTACTGTTGCAACAACAATTACTCTTTATGACTACTGCCTCTTGTTCCCTTAGCCACGCCTCCTATCTATTCTAAACCCAATTGACCATATTGGCATCTGAGAACTGATAAAAAGAGACTTATCTACTAGACTCCATGCCTTAGGTATGCTATGTATATTGGGCCAATTGTGTTCCTGAATTATCTATTGAGGTCAAAGACATGGTTGAAAACTCTTGAAGTTGTGCACCTATAACATATCTGGATGCTACCAATGTGTGATAACAAATTTGCTAAGGCCCATGATAACTACCTAGGTGGCTTAGAAGAATGATATGAGAATAAGGCTACTGTGTAGACAAGAACATGCTTGACAAGCTACGAGAGAAGAGTGCAAAATAGGACCTATATTTGACTTAAGACAACAAAGGTTTTGGTCTCAACCCCTAAAGCTATTGGCTATAATTATTTTCTAACATCTTAGAGCTTAATATAATTAAGGATTATAATTTGAATAGAAATGATGTCTGCCTCTAGTGGTTGGCAGGGTGGGTTTTGGGAGCTTCAACCCTATGGGTGGGAGTCTTGATTCTTGTTACTGTGGGAATTTTTTTTAAGATGAGGTCAAAATGGATCAAAAATTAGGATAGGGTAAAAAATGCTTCCTCCTCCTCCTCCTCCTCCTCCTCCTCCTCCTCCTCCCCACCCTAACAATTTTAACTATTTTTCTCAAGGAAGCCCATTTAGCTATATTTCTCAAGGAAGTCCATATCTTGCTACTAACCCTCCCCCCTAGCTTAACACTTACCTTGGCTAACTTCCCCTAAAACAAAACAACATCTAAGGATTTCTAAAATATGACCCGTCTCACATCTAAAGTTTTCTAAGGTATGACCTGACTCACACCGCGGATGTCAAGCCTTAAACGAGTTTTAAAGGGCTCCATCCACTTGGTGACCCGGTTTGGCCCTTTGAGGCCCCGAAAAGGTAAAACGTTTGTGAAAAAGGTTGGTAGGTGCATACATTCAAAGCTAATTAATACACCTCTTCAAAAACCATCTAAAAAAACTTTTCTATTGGGACCCTAATGGTTCCACCCGGTCCACACCGCGGATTTCAAGCCTTTAAAAGTTTTAAAGGCCTCCAACCCCTTGGTGACCAAGTTTGGCC
>JAANSK020075353.1:0-16627 GCA_011763485.2 Isoetes engelmannii | reverse complement strand
AGTGACCCCCTAAAAGTGGTCGAATTTAAGGGAATCTTAGGAAATCTTCGAAAGATGCTTTTTATTAGTGCAATTGCAGGTCATTAGTGCGTTTGATCCGTCACCTCGTTTTATGTTGAACCTTTATTTGGATCAAACCACGCTAAAATAAATCCTTATTAGAATACGATGTTCTTTCGTGCTTATAAATTTCCATTATTGAGTTCTATATTGGGGGAGGTGCTTTCACGCATGGTTTGGGCTAAGATTGTTGGGCTGTATTATATAGCCAAGCATATATTTTTGTAAGTTTGAGGAGCTTAGTGACGTTTCAAAAAAAAAAAAAAATTGTTCCTTTTATTTGAAGGTTGGGGGATGGCCATTTCCACCACCCATAGCAGACCCTTGCACCATAGTTACCCGGAACGGGAACTTTTTGGGAACTTGCAACCCAAATCTGAAACGGGAACGGGAATGGGAATGGATGGAACGGGAACGGGATGGGAACGGAATATTCGAGTATATTCGACAAATATTCGAGCATATTCGAGGGATATTCGACGAATATTCCTTTTTCTACCGGGAACTAAAGTGGGAACTCGGGAACTAGTTCCGGAACGGGAACCAAGTTCGGAACTTAGTTCCCGGTAACCATGCCTTGCACTCCTTTCATACTTGCTACTACAGGGGAGGCCACAAATGGGCCTCTAAACCTGCTTCTTTGCAGACACTACTCCAGAGCGGGGACCCCCCCCCCCCCCCCCCCCCCCCCCCCCCCCCCCCCTTTGCGTATGACAGTCCCTGCAACACGCGTGGGTACTGGAAGCGACACCCAAGGGATGTCACCAGTCTCGCACAGCGAGAGGGCATCATACTACCTCCACGGTGACTCGAACTCATTGCTTCAACTGGCTTTGCGGCTCCTGGGATACGCCCAGTCACAAATGTGGTCCTGCTTCCTGTAGGATACCACATCCAAACGGCCTTGCGGCCTCTGAGATACGCCCAGCTGCAAATTCAGTCCTGCTTCCCACATGAACCACATCCAAACGGCCTTGCAGCATCTGGGATACGCCCAGTCGCAAATTTGGGATACACCCAATAATTCTAAGCGGCCCTTATGAGAGCCTCAAACAGATACAACGGATCCCTGAGAGAGAGGGGAGGCCGCCCATAAAATGACTTCCAACAGGGTCACTGCCCCTTAAAAGAATCCACAACATAATAATTTTTAAGAACCTAGCATGTTTGACCCACTGCACTAAATACAGTTAGGCACCTAAAAACCTAAAAGAACCTCTAATACTTAACCGTGACCCTTTAATACTTCCCTTACTATTTTATCCTCCAACTGATTATATTCTAAAATTAGCTACATATTGATTTTACTATGATCTCCATCCACCTAGATTCAAAGACCGTAGAACATTTTGACACCTAGGACCCACTATTGTATAACTAAAGACGAGAGAAACCATAATTAAAATTCGACGCATGTAAGAACTTGCATAGAACTAACGACTCCTACATAGAACTATTGACTCCTATGATTATTAGACACGTGCTAAAAAAACCACAAAGCCTATACCTAATAAGACCAAAGATTGACACGTGACAAAAAATGGCAAGAAAATCAGAACCGGTGTCATCGACTACACCCCACAGAAGCAACAGCTGGCAAGGTTTCTTGAGCCTTCCAGAAAGCTCTCTTTGCCACCTATCAAGCTACCCTTGACCACCTAGCAAGCGCTACGACTCACAAATTTGCCACCTAGTGTCTAAGAGAAGCTGGAAGAATGTTCTGGAAGTTCGGAGACCTGATCACTGGAAGAATCTCCAGCCTGCAGTCTCGAAACTTCATGCTAAACCCGCTACTCTGATGTTGCACCCCCAATTCTCGTAGACAATCCAAATAGTCGAATCGAATCGTAATAGCTGTTAAATTTTGGTTGATTGTGCAGACAGAGTCCACAATCTACAGATTGGACAGGACTAAACTGGAATTTGATACAACTCATGGTCTCATCCTTCAAAGGTCGATTTCTTTGCTAATCTTAAACCTTGAAACATAAGGTTTTTGCTAATTTTGCTTGCATTATTTGTGCAATGATATTGCTGTTTGGAATTGTCCGAAATGGAAGGGACTACAACGCACATGGTCATGTTCATCAGGCAGGTCTGCGTTTCATGCCGGCACTATCGAGAGATGAATTTCGTGTAGAATGCTGGTGCTCAGGAGATGGAGCTATTGGGTGAGTCTTCCTGTTCCTGCTTTTTCTTTTGTCATGTTCTTTTGTCAAACTTGGAACCCATGGGTGGTTCTTTTTTATTGGGGCTTGCCTTAACTTGCTAATAAATTCTTCGGTTTAATGATATGTCCTAGAAACATAATGGAAAGGGTAACGGCTCAAGGGAGGCCATTACGCCTGTGAGGCCCTGGCGAGCCCGTTAGGGCAAGCCAAGCCGAGCAAGGCATAATGGCCTCCCCTAGACCATTGGCCCCCGTAATAATAGGGAGAAGGCTATCAATGGCCCACGTAATAATAGGGAGGCTATTACAAACATGGTCCTGTTTTTCCTTTCTTGTTGTGCCATGGTGGATGAATAATAGCATTTAAGATAGCACCATAATTGGCATTAATAGCCTCCTCCCACCTTCAGCACTTCATCGGATATCTAGCTTCCCATCCGGCAGCCCCAATTACGCATCCAGAATTATAGAGCTCTTTCTATGACTAAAGCAGAGCGGGACCAAGCCCGGAAACGGGCAAGGTCTGCCACCGGTCAGACCAAAACTGAGACTGCAAACCAAGCAGCAGCCTTCCAGGTACAGGAATTGGAGTCCCGATTGCCCAATCAGGAAGCTGCCAGTTGTTTTTGGAAGCAGGTTGAATTCGAAGGCAGCCGAGCTCTCATCGATCAAGCTGCCTTGTATGCCTATTTGACGGAACTCTATTCTTCTATACTGACTTCACAGGCTCCTCTGCTTGCCACTCAAAATGCAGCCCCGTCCTGTACGGAGATGGCCACACAGACAGACTCAGCAGAGGTATCCTACACAGAGATAGCTACACAGACACAGCACCCAATTTAGATAGTCCTCACACAGGGTGTCCAGAGCATAGCGAGTATCCGGAGGACCGAGCTCTTCATTTGCGAATTGTAGGCCTGCCCGAGTCCAGCAGTAGATCAAATGTACAGGAAGCAGAGTGTTTCTTTAGGGACACAATGCACATCTCATGTCCAGGAATACAGGCAGCATACAGGGTTGGGATCCCACGGCTGAATCGGCCACGCCATATCTTGGTTCGCTTTCAGACGCGGCAGCATAGATTACATGTGCTCCAACACGGCAGACATCTTCAAAATACCAGATTCTCAGTACATGAAGACCTTACACTCACCCAACTGAGTTGCCAGAGGGAGGAACTTCATAAAGTGCGGGAAGCGAGAGCACAGCAGAAGTGGGCGGTTTACAGGGGTGGTGCTGCGATCATTCATAACCAGTGGCCTCGTGATCCATGGCTGGGGTATTTATAGACACATAACGGATAAACATTAAACCGTAATCATGTATATAAGCATAAAAACTAGATGTTTGTGGTTTTGGAACTTCGGTCCTTTTGTTTGCATTATTTTAGGACTCCGGTCCCCGTTCTATTTAAGGACTTCGGTCCCTCTATGTACTGTTCCGTCGCATGTCCAATTGAATGCTGTCTTGTAGCGCGACGTTAAAAATGCTTATCTTACCTTATCTTATTATTACGTTCAATTTCAATGCACAATTGAAATCACCAGTAGTGTTAGAAAATCAGCTGTTTCATGATATATCCTGAGAAACCATTCACCATTAATTCTTCACTATTTTTTTTATGCTTACATATAAATCACATATAATCAGCAATATCTGTGTAGAAAGTACAAGACCATAGTAGAGTTGGAAAGGCGATTCTAAACTCGTCTGTGAAGTTCCAACTTATTTGGTCCATACAAGCCCCATATCTGTACACTAATCCATGGCTCCGATTCTCCTATCAGGCTAGAAATCAGTAAATGAATGGCTACATGCTACTCTCAAGTTATACATACATCGTCCTGGCTCTTTGCACTGCAGCGGCATTATCAGGCTAATGGAATCGGATGATACTGGTTTGTCCTCTTTGGGGGCAGCTTGCGCAGAATAAATAAGACAAGTGCAGAGGGAAGAATTTCCACCACCTGTTAAAAACCAAAGATCTGCATTTCATCCAAGTACCATGCCAAGCCTGAAACTACACCTACTTACCAGATAATAAATCACATTCAAAAGTGGATGGTATAGAACATCTAGCTCGGCTTTCTTATCAATTGCTGAAAAAGCCAACTGTAAAATAGCTTTCAGTGAGTAAACACGTAGAATAGAACCTAGGAGATCAGAAAGAGTTGTCATCTTACAAAAAAGGATCTTATAGCAAAGCAAGCAAAGCATATAGCAGTTACACAGCCAACCTGGAAAAAAAGACATGGTCAATCAACTAAAAACATCCCATAATAACCAGAGTATTGATTCTAACATTATCCCTGCTTCTACACGTTTTTAGAAGCCCTTATAATCCAGACAATTCTTAGGAAAATGCTGATAGCGTAATGAACATGTCAACTGACCTCCCATAACTTTTTCTGGCGACCCTTGGACTCTACTGGGAACCGCCGGAGCATGAGAAACAGCCTGCAGGTCCAACAATCATAAGAAAAGGGTGTAGAGATATCATAGAGGCATCAAATAATGGACACATCACCTTCCTCCATATAATATAAATCCCACTGCTGCTAGCAAAGAAACACCTGCAAAACAGTTACTCCTATATAAGACTTGGATGTTATCACAATGCATGATACCTAACCCAATAACATATTTATTAGGACATCCTTGGGAACAAAGGTTAAAAAGACTTACCAGCAAAGAAGAAGTCCGATATCTTTCCCACTAGAGCAGTCGGACTCCGCCAATAAAACAGCCATATGATTATCTGAAATTATAATACCCATGGGGTTGCCATTAAAAACAAATTCTTATTCTGAATCAGGTTCTAGTTAACAGTACCTGGATTAAGTAAACTATACTGTTAACTATCAGGAACGCTGGTCGAAGATGATCTGTAGATATGCTTCGTGCCTAAGAAAAGAGAAATATCTTATTAGCATCTCATACAGACTGAAGAATCAAGTACTTGCAACTCTAGCTTCTTGGACAAAGGCCTAGTCTTTGACTAGGTCCCCCTGAAACCGGTTTCACATCTGCCTGAAGGGCATTAAACCCACTCTGTCGTTGTAAACTTTAATGTTGAAAATAATCATAGAACCATCGAAGGTCTATCCCCTTTGGCCTTGGTTCTCCTTAAATCTGATTTTCTAAGCACCGAAAAAAATCCTGCAAATCTTTGAAGCTATAAGAGCTTTGCTAGACAATTGCAGGAATGTCTACAAATTATCAGCAGACTTATAACTATTTCTATAATATCAACCAGCATGTGCGATACTATTTTGCATCAAACAGTAATGTCTTGGTCCTCCAAAAATTATGGATACTGGCATAACTTCCCCACCACACATTATCTTTACGAAGCAGTCATGACTTTCCATTTTGGATTTAACTTCACATTTTCAAATCCATAACACACCATAAGAAGCTGGGGTGCTTGTACAGCTCCTTTCATATACCATGCTTTTACCAAGGACATACAGGGATGTTATTTTTGTCTTTAACTTCAAAGCACTATTGTATTACTATGTTCAGCACTCTTGAGCCTTTTTCACTGCTGTTCTGAATAGTTTAACAAGAGAAGGTCAAATGACTAAGGGCGTTAAAGAGGAGAAAAAAGAAGAAAACGAGAAGGTAAAATCAGAACCTGGGATCAGAAAAGATCCATATCTAAATATCTTATCTGATGGCATATCCTTTGCAAATGCTAGAGGAAAATTTCATTTCAAAATAAGCATACCTGGTGATAAATTTCAGCCCAGAAAAGGACCAGCAGGGAATACGTTGAGAAAAAAAGTAGACCAGGCAGATCTAAAAGAATGGATTGTAAAATCTGCAAGGGACAAAGAAAATGGCTCATGAATTGCTGAATTACAGATGCAACAAGAAAATTCCCTTCACTCACCATTGTGGCCTACACACCCGATAAACAAAACAAAAAAGTATTCCAAGGTTCACAAATCAGCAAGCACACAGTAAAGCATAGTTTTCTAGAACAATATAGTATAGAGACTCATAGATTGATCAGACATTCTATCATACACTTTTCATAACTTCTGTGCAATTATCCGTTTCTGAAACAAAAATGCTATGTTTAAAATACTTTAAAGATGACTACTTATAGAGTAAACAATGAAAAGCATTGCATTGACACTAACGAACAACAAGCAAGTGCTCTATCCTAGGCATTAAAATCCACCTTTTGTAAGACAGGATAATTAACAAAGAAAGGCAGTTGCATACCAGCGGTCTCAGACTTTGAACTTCATGTCGCAAAAAAAACACTACTGCACGAACTGGAAGCGCATAATGTGTTAGCACGAAAAATATAGATAAGCATCCATACCACAAGGCTAGTGCAAAACAAACAAGGCCATATTTAGGATTTACAAGGGTCATGGTAGTCCTGGATAAATTCTGAACTGCAGATGTGCAGTACACAAACAAGAAACGGATTTGCGCATGCAACCATTTAATTTGGAAGCTAATTAACCCGTATCACATTGTTCTAACCTCCCATCACGACGAAATTGAGAAGATGGAAGACCTTTTGCGTTGTCCATCCATATTCTGGCACTCTCATTTGGATTCGACAAAGTTGTACCTGTTTAGAAGAAAATTAGACTCCAAGCTCAACTTGTACACAGAAAGCTAGATTGATATAAACATACAATTGCAACGAAGGCAATAAAAGCATAGGCCCCTGCCAATCCATAGAAGGATCCATTTTCCGATGTCTTGGACCCATCTAAAGCATTCTGCAATGCCTCTGCGGATAACAAACCCATCTTCTTCGTTTACTTTTTTTGTTTTAAAGCCCAAGTACGTGATCCTCTGCAGCCACCTCCAATCAAACTAAAATAAGATGAAACAGAAGGAAATGCTCATGGAGAAGCAGGGGAGTACAAATCATGCATGATGCTAATCCAAAATCCGAAAGAAAAGGAGCAGCAAAAATGGGAGAGTGGGTTGGCTTGGGATGGGGTCGGAAAGAGCGGCATAAGGGGGAGGCTTACAAGTGTCTGTAACGTGTCTATTTCTTCAGCCCTATCAATGGGCCCAACAGAAAAACAATGACAACTATTAGGGCCATGTTATGGCCTTCAGCAGGCCATCGAGCCTCCATGTCAGTCAACATAATAAAAGTCTCCACAGTTAGTCTTTTTGGGTTTCGAGAATAAAGTCTCCACAGTTAGTCTTTTTTTGGGTTGCTCGAAAGATATACCCTAGGAGGAGGAGGAGGAGGAGGATTATTTTTAACGTCACACCACTAAGAATGGTAGTGAAGAATGGTAGTGAAGAAGCTCGAAAGTCTACAAAATACCTTAAATAGATGGAGCCACTAAGAATGGTAGTGAGGAAGCTCGAACATCTACAAAATACCTTAAATAGATGGAGCCATGAGCCTCGTATGATCAACATAATTAAGTCTCCACAATGGTTTTTTTTTGTGGTTTAAGAGTATTCTTGTTAAGGTTAGGACTAAAATTGTCGGGGTTGTAAATCGTTGGGATGTCATTAGAATTTTTTTGGCCATTAGATCATGTCATATCCAGGAGAATATTCTATAGGGTGCACTATGGTCTGTTGCATGCAAGTCAAGATGGGGGCAAATACCCTATCTTGACTCGATTAATAAGGATGCATTTAAAAAATAAACCCAACGGTTATTTCACAAGTCAAACCCTTAACCCTGATGCAGCATAGCCTTGAGACATAACAGAGCTTGGGGAATCGAACCCCAACTAGATTCCAATGCTCATGCGTTACCTGAGTCCCATGCCAGCTGAAACTTCAAATGCACACCACATTTTGGAGAAGCCTATGCGTGGAGGTAATCACTCCGACGTCACTGATTGTCACTCAGAGCTTCAACAATAAGTGGCACCAGAGTGATGACCTTCATACATAATCCTTGTTAGCAGCATAATCATGCTTCTGAATGGAAGTAATCATTCAAAGGTCACACATAGCTCCGCCTGCAAGTGATATCAGAGTGATTACCAATGCTCTACAAAAAAAGAAATACAAAGCATTAATAGAATAGAATAGAATAGAATAGAATAGAATTGAATTTTATCGTCCACTGAGGCCCAGCATGGGGAGCATGGGGAGTTGAACCCCAGCAAGATGCCATGCTATAGTAAATCCCATGAGAAGGGATAACCGCTTTACCCAGGGGCCATAGCCTGTTGAATTTCAAGTATGTTAGTATAAAAATCAACGTACATGCTATAAGTGTACACTGTATAAGCGCAAAATCAAAAACCATATGTAAACACGCCTTATTCACATTGAGCAGATGAAAAATAAGGTTCATATGCTCTTGCAAGCACTAAAACAGTTCATCCAACCAAGTTAACATTCACAAAAACAACAATACCAATCACTAATGCATGGGCGGGCCGGATTGCGCATGTGTAATCAGAGAGTCAACATGTCATATTTCCTGGATCAACAAAGCCTTGGCAAGGAACAATGTTTGAATTGAAACGCACTTATTTAATAAGTGCATTTGAAAGATCCCTTTTGAAAATTTTGAAATTTTTAAAATGGCCCAAAAAGGGACCCATTTAGTATCTCTAGTCTAAAAATTTATAAAACAGCCATTTTAGGAAAACTTGCAATCTAGAAGAAAAGAAAAAAATGAAGGTCATCATTTATTAGGGAAAAACAACCTTTGTGAAAGAAACAAAATTATTACAAGGAAGTTCCTTCAGAAAAGAGCAGATGCTTTGCATCTCATTAGTAGAAAACTTTATGTGTTGGCAGTTACTGAGGAAAAAACATTGGTATACAAATTTGGCTAAATGACCTAGTTGGTTCAAAAGAAGAACTAAAACAAACATAAATTACTAGGTCGCATGAAAGGCAAACAAAAAATTGTCATTTTATAAGTAAGTGTTAAGATAATATAATGCTATAGAGCTACCTCTCTTAACTAACTAGTAAGTAGTGGTACAAGTTTTGTTTATCATATTGTTTCCTTAGGTCATTCTTGTCAGTCAACTGGACTTTCATAACATTTCCTTAGGTCATTCTTGAGAGGACACGAAGCCTGAAGCTCTTACCTCATTTTTTGAAGGAGCTTCAGGGGGTTTCTTGGGCCCTTCTGCTTCTATCTGGGTCTCCATGTGATAGGAAGTTGAATTCTTGCCCGCTTCCTTCACCGCCTTTATGGTTGGGTGCATGCATGAGGCTATATCTTACCAACTTGCAATCTGGAAGAATGTTTACCTAGGAAGGGAGGTTGAACCTCAATTAATGTGTTATTAACATCCCCTCCATCACTAGGCACCCCCAGTCCTCAACTTTGGGAGCTCATATGGTGTAAATTTATATGGCACAAATGCAAGCAATATAATCTAAATCGTTCTATTCCCCCCTTGGTATATTATAGGAACCCGAATGGTATAAATTTATACCGTTCATGTCTATCCCCGCAGTATAACTTATACCAAAGACACTCGAGTGGTATAAATGTATAGCGTTCACATCCCTCCTCGATATAAGTTTATATTATAGGCACTGAGCGGTATAAATTTATATTGTTCTCACATCTCTCCTCAGTATACATTTATACAACATAGACCCAATTAATATAAATTTATACCATTGAAGATTGAATGGTGAGTAGTATAAGTTCATATTGTTCACATATATCCTTGATATAAATTATATCATGGACACTCCAGCGGTGTAAATTTATACTGTTTAGATATCTTCTCTGTAAATATTTACACAATGTAGGTCCGATGAATATAAATCTATACCATCGGGGCTATAACAATACTTTGCATACTAAATTCAGAAAATCTCTTATTACAAGGTGTTTTTTCCTTATAATCGACCAAATTTCTTGAGTCAAAGGCTTCATAAAGTTGCATTAGAAGGCCTTTGATTTGGTATTTGGAAGTCTATTATAGACTAAAAGGTTAGTAAATTAGGTACAATCTTGTTAAAATTTCTCTCTTTTATGCCCCTAACAACTTGGTATGTAAAGAATATTTAATTATAATACTGAAACACCTCTGTTGAGAAAAACAATCAAGCATATAAATTTATGCCACGGGCATTTCACTGTGAAGGAAACATGCAATTCAACATGAGAAGCACCCTTCACGTATAAATTTATGTCAAGGGGCACCCCAGGCTCTTGAGCATATGAATTTATACTGCATGATATTCATTGCACTTCATTGTGAAGGGCACATGCGCTTTAATGTAAAAAGTGCCCTTCACGTATAAATTTATGTCAAAAAGGCACTCTATGCTCTTAAGCGTTTAGATTTATATCCCACGATCTCCATTGCAGTTCAATATGAATGGAATGTGCACTTCAGTGTGAAGTGCACTCTTCGCGTATAGATTTATACAGGAAGGACACCTTTCAGTACTGCCCTTCAGCTTTGGATGGAACCCTTCCGATATATACCAGAAAGGTGCTCTTCAGCTGCACCCTTCAACTTTGAAAAGAACCCTTCCGGATCGGTACAGATTTATATTGCACGTCTTCATTGCACTTCAATATAAAGGGAACATGCCTTTCAATGTGAAGTGCATCCTTCCCGTATAAATTTATACCGACAGGGCACCCTTTGATAATGCCCTTCAAATTTACCCTTCCAGTATAAATTTATACCGGAAGAGTCCCCTTCAGTTGCGTACTTCAACTTTGAAAGGAACCCATCCGGTATAAATTTATACCAGAGGAGTCCCCTTCAGTTGCATACTTTAACTTTGAAAGGAACCCATACGGTATAAATTTATACTGAAAGCATCCAAAATGCTAAAAATGGTTATGCTAACTTTTATCATCCACAAAGACGCACTATGTTATGATATTGCAATTTGGAAGACACTATTTTATGATATTGCAATTTGGTTTAACTTTGAAAGGAACCCATCCGGTATAAATTTATACCGAAAGCATCCAAATGCTAAAAGTGGTTATGCTAACTTTTATCATCCACAAAGACTCACTATGTTATGATATTGCAATTTGGAAGACACTATTTTATGATATTGCAATTTCGAAGACTCGAACACGTAACCTCAACAAGTTTACAATACCAAGCTAACCAATTATGCTAAATTGCCATATACCTTTTTGATTTTCGATTTTCTTATAGAAACACCTGAACTTCTTACTAGCAAGCCATGTTAATGAAAAGAATCTGTGTAAATTTATATATCAAACTCAAGTAGGAGCAACAATTAAGAGGAACCAATGAAAAGGACTAGATATTGCACAGAAGTTTGTATGGCCACACTCTGTCTAGCAGAGACACTCTCAAAGGCAATAATAGATCAAGTCTTACGATTTTTTGTTTCTTGGTACACGGCAATAATTTGAAAAATAATGCAATCAAGTTTTGGATTTCAATATAGAGAAATGCAATAAGCTTTGAAGCCTACAAACTAGCACTTTCACCAACACAACAATCTACAGATCATTAAATACATGCTACTATTCGGGCTGCCAAAAGAATTTGTTTGTTTGCAATGTGAATGACTGTATAAATATATGGATCCATTTATTCAAAGAGAGTACATACATAGATTGAAGATATTTGAAGTGCTTGCAGCCAATAAATTGCTTTAAGCGTGTTGTACTTTGAGAAGCAATTGCAACTTTGTCTGGAATGTCATATAGAGGGTTTGAATCTGTAGAAATTTTGCACAGCTGATCTACTCATCTAAAGAATTTTAGATGAAAGTCACAACCTTAATTCTTTAGCATTAATTGTAAAAACATTCATGTAATTATGTAAGATATGAACGCTACAGTTGTAATTACTTTCTTTCTATCCATGCAATTCCTAATAGCGGAAAGGGGGCATATTTATGTATATGGGAATGTGCATCTTATCAAATAGATCTCTGCCTAGCTCAAACTGCTCTTTGTTTTGACTATACTTCTTCGTCCTTTGTTAATTTGCAGGTAACATGTTGCTGGAGCAAAGCTGATACCTAGCTTTTAGCCTTTACGTTCACGTTTCTGCAGAATTACAGAGACATTTATGATCATAGATTGCATATGCTTGTGAAGTATGAATTTTAGTTGTGAAAGCAAGCTAGGGTATACATGAATCAGGACATTACTGCAGTACCTCTGGATACTCAAAGATGATGATGTAGTTCAGATTTTGACATCTTGTTGGTGTTAAGAAGTACCTTAGAACATTGTCTACTTGTCACTCTTAAACTTAGTAGAGCTAGTTTTGGATAAGAATGTAACTTAGGTACGTTAATATACATTTGTGTCCTTCCACAGAAGTACCCAGAAAGGTACCTAATAGATAAAAAAAAATTATGTATACCCTATCATGCTTTCACCCACCTTCTTCAGACTAAATGTAAGTTCTGATTTAAAAGCAGCTACAAAAGGTTTCATGAGTTGGACTTGGTAAGAGAACGTAAGATACCCTTGATCCTTGTTCTCTTATAATTTTACCTTATTATTTATTAGCAGGGTTGCCTAACCCGAGATGACCTGAATGCTTGAATTCTAACCTATCCACGTGTCATCATGACACATCAGCCGAAAGTGAGGCTGATAGTGATACCTGCCGTCCGATCTTCTAGTTTTTGCCCAAAAATTTATGATTATGTCATTCGATCCTATTAATTTCGACGACCACTCTGCCTTTTTTCTAGCTGCATCTACTGTGATGCATATTTGGAGCCGGAGCAGAGATCTTTCTTAAGCCCAAGCTGCCCAGCTACATGGATTTCGGAAAGCTGTTAGATGCATAGTTGTACATCAGGTTTCGGAAATACAGCTCACGCAAGATTAATGTACAGAAAACATGTTATGCGCAGGAATGCAATAGCAGCTATTGTTTGCATCGAATCTTCCATGATGACTTTCACTAATCTTGATGATATTGGTAGGTACGTCATTGCCATGTCTAGTACTTGCTTTCAACATTCCAACTCCTTTTTTCAGCACCTCACTTTTCCTTTCACTTTAGACTGACACTGATCCCCTGTCAGTTCTCCAAAGATTTGGGGTACTCCTTGTCCTCCAATTTGTATGGCGCAATGCTTGTTCTCTAAATAGAATACAAGAATTTACTTTACCAAATCTATGTATGCCTTTCCAAAATTTTGATTCTTTGAAAATGGTATGCATGCACTACTTAGGTTACTGTAGTATGAACAGGAAAATCCCACCTTTAGATGAGTTCCATTACCTAGAGTAATAGTAGAAGAAAAATCCCTCTCAATGGTGTTTGTAGCAACCGTAATCTATGGTGAAATATTATGAACGGATCCTGCTGAAGGGCCACTATTTCCAGTAGAAAAAACAATTACTATACCCCTTTGAATGGCATGTAAAGAACCAATAGCAATGGAATTTTCCAAGTAAGGACGAGGAGGTGAGCTAAGACTAGCTTAACAGTAAGTTGGAGTCAGCTGAACAAAAAGAAGTTGTGTTGACCGTTATGCCAGGAAACTGGAATGTTTGGTCCTCTAATACATCCAAATGATGAGATAAAGCTGCATAATCAGGGATAGAAATCATTCTTCTAGAATTTTTAATGGTGAATCATTGCAGTATATATAGATTCCATGAAGTTGCTCATAAATGAAAGAACCCACCGTTTCAGCAAGTAAGAGATACAAAGCTACATAATCAGAGGCAAAAATCCTTTCTTCTAGAATCTTAAATGTAAATCTTTAATGCCGTTGTAGCATATAGAAGTTGTTCATAAATGAGCGAACTTCCTATTTCAGCAAGTGAATGATTATTGACTGTTTCTTCAGAATTATTCGTGTCATTTGTCCAATCTATTATTTCATAGTCAACTCCAAACATTAATTCTCATTGTGCTTGGCATGTGAACTACAATCTTTCAAGTCAACTGAGCAAGATCGATGTAATTGGGTTAGTGCTTCTACAGCCTTAGGATATTTGCTATGATATTTATCAAATGAATGATGCTACAATTAGGAATTTGGTTAATGGCATGCATTTCTAGAAACGTTACATAAGGCAGAGGAAAAACGACTTCCCATGTCAATGGATGACAGTGGGTCTTATGAAGGCCGTCGAAAACTTGCGCATACTGACGATTTTAAGTAAGTGTTCTTGCTATTTGCAATGATTTGGACAATATAGATATTTGAGAACCTTCATGTAGAATCTACTTAGAGATGATGAACAATTTTATCATTCTATGTTACAGATTAATAACTAGCTATTTAGACTACAAATTTTTTGACAAAGTTGCAACAGAGCCTGATAGTGATAGAAAATCTGAGACAGAGCCTGATAGTGATAGAAAATCTGAGAATCTCCCTGGACCATGGTCTCTCTACCCCGTATCAAATGGTGAAGTGAAACAACCTTAAGTTTGCTACCAATATGGGCAAGTACAATATCTTCCCTGCAGTCTTTGCTCAGACGTATGGAACATTTGTTGAACAAGGTACAAGAATGGATACACGTTTTCAAGAATGGATACACGTTTTAGTAATGGGTGGTCCTTACCACCTGCATCATTATCTTTATTTGAGCTCCTGACTGTCATCATCATGGTCCCCATATACGATCGCATCATTGTAAGGTTCATGAGGAAATTCACGGGACATCCCCAAGGATGTTCTCAGTTACAGCATGGGCGTTGGACTTCTCATCTCAATTTTTGCAATTATTGCAGCTGCTCTTGTAGAAATACAAAGGCTTAAAATTGCTAGAGAACATGAACTATTGGATGATTCAGATTCCCATGTTCCTTTAAGCATATTTTGGCAAGTATCTTAGTTTGCCTTGATTAGTGTTGCCGAAACATTCATTTACATTGGATAGCTTGAGTTTTTTTATGAGCAAGCACCTGACTCTATGCGGAACCTTGGAACTGCCTTGGCCCTCACAAACTATGGATTGGGTTATTACATCAACGGCTTTCTCTTGGAAATTGTCACTAGAGCCACGACTGCCGAGGAAGGCCTGGTTGGATTCCTAACAATTTGAACTTGGGCCATTTACATTATTAGTATGCTTTACTTGCTCTGGGAAGTGCATCTAATCTTATTTGGCTAGCCTCAAGCGACTTTGGTTAAGGAGAAAAATTATATCTGCGCTTCAGAAATTGCAGGAACCAAAACACCAAGAATGCATTTATAAATTCGTCTGACTTTGAGCTGCTCTAAAACTGCAAATAGAGATGTCTAGCATGAGATTTGCAGGCATCACATGGTTTTTCTTTGTCACTGCTCTTCCTTAGTAGAATGAGGAAGTGTTAATGTTCTTCATAGACATTTGTCTATTGGTTTGGCTAAATTGCACCAATTTTAGCCTCAGGATACTTTGATTGTATATTGAACTGATCTTAGTCAGGAGCTAAGAAAGTGAAGTTATTGCCATCCATCATTGGCAGTTAGTGCAGAAAGTTTGGTTCTCATGTTGAAGTCTGTATACAGATAAATATAATTCGATATATTCTTTTGCAGATTGGATATACTGAGGTTTCTCATGCTGGTTATGTTGCCCATGGGACTAACTAGAGTTAACTGTGCTTGAAGTTTTCTTCCAGATTGCCTTTGTTAAGTTTGTTGTACTGATTCAAGTGAGGCAGCTTCTTGAAGCAGTATCACATCCGCAAGTTATACTATACCAATTATAAGTTTTGAAGTTTGTGTGCTCCCATATTAACCATCTGTTATGTACCCTGATCTATATGAGCCTGGGACAGTCGTCTAATATAGTGCTGAGCTTGTACGTTCGAGCATATTGAGACTTTGTGTTTTAGCCTGCAAATTGCCCCTGTAAGTTTGTTCTGGTGATTCAAATCAGGCATCTCCTTGAAGCATTAGTCCTTTAGTCTGGATGTCAGTACACGGCTGTGCTTTATGCGTATTGGCAGGAAGTTTGTGAGATTTTAGGAAGTTTGTGGGGTTTTGTGCATAACTAAATGTTGGCATTTATACAATGTTGCAGACAATCTTTTAGGCTATTTGCAGTGAACACCAGTGAGCTGCTATGTCAGGAGACAACATAGCAAACTCACATCCACCTTTAATTTAGGCCTTAAGAAGAACCAGGTGATTATACGAATTGTTGTATCGGAGTTTAGGACTGTGGTATGGGAAGGTTGAGATTGTTGGTTGTGCTATCTTTACTATTTGGGCCATGCATATGCCCCTCACCTTGGTGACGTGCCGAAATGACTTCCATGAAGGTTTTAATTTTGATTATTTTTTACCATGACACGTTGGCGGACTAGCCTTTGCACTTCTATTTGCCATGATTCTTGTCTAGTTGGTTCCTTGCCATTTATTCATCTTATGATGTGCTATTGCTTGGATATGAGATATGTTTAAGCGACATGCTATTGCCTGGAGTTTCGTATATGTCATTTTGTATATGTCAGGCTTGTTGTCAAGTTTGTAAGTTTG
>JAANSK020075242.1:0-16629 GCA_011763485.2 Isoetes engelmannii | reverse complement strand
TGGAGATATTTGGTTGAGCTAGCTATGGAGATTACGGTTCTTTGTGTTGCCCATTGCTTAGATCTTGTAGATTGAGGTTTGGTTTATCTGCTTTCTATCTTTCTTGCGAGGTTAGAGTTCGTGCTCTAACAATGGCTGTTGATGTATTATTAATGGGCATGTTATGCCGTATGGTTGTTGATGTATGATGGTACATGGATGTTGCATGATGCAAATGCTAGGAATAGAGCATGTGGCTTGTTCCCGTATTGTTCGCTCCCCACTTAGTCCTGTGGACTAACCCCTGTATGTTTGATTGTGTGTGCTATTAAAGATGGTGGCAAGTAAAGACCAATTCATATTCTCCTTGAACCTCGACAACTTTATGGGATGGTGGAGGATTCAAGTTTGGTTGGATGCGGAGCAGCTTTAGAGTTAAGGTCGTAGAGAAGTTCTAGGCTTTATAGATGACCAGTATTGTGAATATGATAATGAGGCAAGGTCCTCATGAGACATTTTCTAGTGCTTGTTTGTTAAGGATTGGAACAATATTACCTTGAGGTGCTTAGTGCACGATTTTGGAACTTATATCTGATGTGAATATATCATATTTCTCGTCTCTAAAGTATTGAGACTGGATTGAGAGATGTGATGATCTATTGTTGAGGTTCAAGTTAGTTTTAGTAGTTGATTGGGCGTGTTAGCTTGTCCAACGTGGGGACGGGCTAGGCACTTTCCCTCACATAAGACATGGTAACTTTCAAGCAATAGATTCTTTTGCAGGGAAATACCATATTTGAGGGACAACGAGCTGTAAGCATTTTATTCCACAGCAGCTTACATTATCTTTTATTCCTTCTACCTCGCCCCTTATTATTTTGGAGGTAGTTTTTCATTTCACACCAGTTACAAGTGTTAGTGTCAATATCCAAGTTCAGGTCATTGCACATTCCTTCTCCCTCATCTATTCTCCATTAAAAATACATCATCTTGCAATACATCGACTTCCAAACGAAAGAAAAGATTCTCTGAAGCTAAAACCCATTTCCTCTTGCAAAATAACATACAAGTCGTGTGTCTTGTTTGTCATAAAATGAGTGAGAGAGGGAGGAATCCCATATTTTTGAATGTAAATGTATATAGTACGTGCACCACTTCCAATTTTCAAGGCCGGTGGAACCCTTCGGATTTTCCACCACTTGTGGAAACCCTTCCTATTTTCCAAGGGGTGGAAAATCGGAAGGGTTTCCATATAGAATTTAAATTTAAATTTAAATTTTGAATTCTAGGAAGACGTGAGGTGTAATGGAGGGCGATTGTATCAAAGCATGTGGATGCGTGCGCCTACTTTAAATAAAAAAAAATTATGGAAACACTAACGGTTTTCCTTGGAAACATTTCAAAATGGGAAACCCTATCGGTTTTCCTTCGAAACCCTGCCGAGTTTTCCAATATAAGAAATTCGGTAGGGTTTCCATGGAAACCCTTCCGGTTTTCCATAAAACCCGGTAGAGTTTCCAAGGAAAACCGGTAGGGTTTCCATTAAAAACCGTAGTGTTTCCTATTAAACTCGGTAGGGTTTCCTTTCGTCCACAACCCTAATCGGGCTGAGATAAAACCATCGTATTTTGGAGTTCTTCCAATAACAATACCTATTTATTAAAAACGAGAAAATTCATTTTTTCAATACTTGAGTCGCTCGCGACCACCATGTAGATCTAAAGCACCGGGCCGTCAATTGTGATTTCGACCAGCTTCCATAAATTCACAGGTAAAATGTTGAAATACTTATGCAGAGCATCTCTATGATATTTCTCTGTTGCAGCCCTTGCATGCAGTATCAGCCATGTAAAATCTAATTAATTATTGGTTCAGTTGATCGGATGGAGGATTCTGCCAGCAGCAATGCAGCGCTTTTAAGACGAATTGTGCAGCTGGAAAATGGTAAGGCATATTTTGTGATCGAAAGACCAATTTTGCCTTCTGGAACATCCTTATCTGATGGGTATATAAATATGGAAAAATGTAGTAACCACGCATTTCAATTCAGTTGGTACATGGATCTTTCTTCCCTTTAATTACAATTAATTATTACCAGCTGAAAAAGCCTACATAGTAAATATACTAAGGGATTGTTAGCTTCCATGACCTGACTTGCAGCGTCTACATTCCAAAGAAAGGTACGTTGATAAAAACAACAAGGTTTATAATAACTATAGAGGCATTTGCAGTACCAAGGGAGTCCTGCTCATCCTAAAGATGCCATTTATTTATGTACATGAGATTGGATGAAGATGCTATTGGCTTTTTAACGAAGCTTTTTAACACAAAATGAAGATGATAATCGCGTCTTGCTATAAAGAAAGCATAGTAGAGCTGAATTGAATACATCTTATTGATGTCTAATTCAGTATGTAAGAGACCTGAATGCTCGGATTTTGAACTTCCAAGTGAGTAGAACTTAGGATCTGTTACACAAGGCACAATTATATAATGTGCGCAAAAGTATTCTTTGGGAAAATCTTGCCACAAATCTCTAATTAGAGATGCTAGTTTTGTTGAAGGCATCTGTAAAAACATATATACATTAGTTAAGTGTTCTGCTTTGATATCATGTTGACTTGTAATGGTTTTGTAAGGTGGACATGCAATAAAAGAGTGTTGTTCATCCTCTACTTCCCCTGATCCACAGACTTTGCATGTTCTTTCGGGGTTCTTTCGAACCGCTGAATTCCGTACCATCTTCCACGCTCAATTTGTAGGTGATGGGAGCTAACCCTCATCCTGCAAATCGGATGTCTGGACGCCACTGATAAATTTGTAGGTGATGGGAGCTAACCCTCATCCTGCAAATCTAATGTTTGGATGCCACTGATAAGTTATCCAAAAGATACTGTTGTGGAGTGTACATGGGATTAATGTCTTTTCTATAACAGTCCATCTTTCCTCGAGCATTTTCCCACAGTTTGCTTATCATCTTATCCATAACCAGTTCACGGATAGCCCTGAGATTAGTTTAAGCTGCTTGCTTGGACATTAACATAGGATGATGTGAATTCAAACCAATGTTATCACAATAATTTGTGTATGGCAAGCTGTCATCCTCAACATCAAAGTGCTATAGAGTTTGTGTATGTAACGCTTCATTGATTCAGTGTAACTTATGATGGCAGAACGGAATGAATTGCGAAAGGATGTGGAGATGCTTTGTATGCAACAATCTGGCCAGCCTTCCAATCTCGACATTGTTTCCCGCCTTCAATCACGTAGGTCTGTCATAAAACTTATACTCCTTATTGTTAGCACGCTTCAATTTAAATATGCAGTGGAAGAGATCTACCTCTTTATCTATGGATTTCTGTTGATATGTGAAGTCATATGAAATGAAATATAGAAAGTAACGTTTTGGATGATATATGCTCAGTTCTATTTCTTGGAAGATTTATTAAATTTGAGAAGTAAGATTGGCATCTTTACTCAATGTAGAGGAAAAGAAGGTATACTTTTTGAGGGTTCTATAGGAGATTGGAAATTTGTGGGGAAATGAGACTGGAACATGTACTGTAGTGTTGTATTGAGCAATGTTTAGGCTATAGAGTCTATACAATTTCCTGGATTTTAGAGTTTGGACAGGCTGTCTATCTGGATTGACTACAATAACACCTACGTCAGGTTGGTGGGGCTTGAACAAGAACTTGAGGCATGCAAGAATAGGATTGCCCTTTATAAGCGTGAAAACCATAATTTACAGGAAGAGCTATCTGAAGCATATCATATCAAGGTGCATTTTGCACTTAAGAGTTCTGTGCATGAGTCTTCAAATTTAAACCTCGTATATATTGTGGGTTACTAGGGACAATTTGCTGATCTGCATACGGTGGAGGTTGAGAAGGTAAGTATTTACATCATGCCATGATTGAAGTTTCCAAGTTCATACTGATCAAATGGAGACCGTATAACAGTTCCCCAGCCTCATGATGAATGGTCTCTTGCATTAACAAACAATAACTTTGCAGAATAAAAAAGCTGAAGACGAGATCAAATTTTTTCAAAATAAGGTTGCTGCTGCTTTTGTGGAACGTGACAAATTAGAATTGGAGGTAAATGCTGATGTACTATTGTGAGCACAAATTAAAAGAAATAAGTGTATCATACATTAGATGTTATCCATGTGGTAATATCCTTTGATGGAAAAGATAATATGTTGTGTATTTTTTCGACTATGTCCATTGCACATCGTCTAGGTTGATTAACTTTGACATTTCAGCTTTAACATCCTAGGCATTCTTCTTTGTCCTGTTATTTGTGTCGATTCGTTAGCTGTCCACCTCCCAGATTGAAGCCACGTACAAGCAATTAGTTTAACCAAAGGATTGAGAAGATGAAATTTTGCTGGGACATCTTGAAAATCAGCTTGAAAGCACTTCTTTTCTGAATGGCCAATGAAGCATAACCTTCCATAAGCCTTGCATGAGCTGCATTTTTCATGTTAAGATAGGGCCCTTACATTACCCGCCTAGATGTGTATAGTGTAAGACATTCTCAACGGATTAATTCTTAAAAGACGGAGCTCAGATGCATGCATTCCCATCATGTGTTGAACACCATCCTCTTTGTTTTCTCTATGCACTTTAAGCTCTATTTATGCACAGTTTGCCTACGAGCTTCATTAATATATAGCTCAAAAGCTGAATAGCCCATATTACTCCTTGCAACAGTCTTTAGATGTGTCCTAGGGACTGTATCATAGGCTTTGTGGAAATCCATGAAGCAGCAGTACAATTTTGTTTCCCTGGTTTTAGCTTCCTTAATGATAGACCATAGGGTAAGACATGATCTTCTCTTGAGGCCCCCCTTGAAACGGGCCTGTCCCTTTGCTCTAAGGAAGTTACCATCCACATGTTTGCACTTTGCCACGACGTTTTATTCATGATAAGGAACTAATTACTTGGATTCATTAACTTTTCAGCTTAAAGACTGGTCTACTGATATTGTGGTCCATGCTTTGGGTGAACTTGAGCTTGTTATCTTATTAAATAGTTCTTCAAAGATAGGAAACAAGGTATCTACCCAGGTATCTACCCCGTAAATTAGAAATCCAGCTTGACTTTTGCTTTCCCAGTTTTAATCTTGCTTATGGTTTCCCGATGGAATGGAGAAGAACATGGAGGATTGAAGCTGGGGAAAATGAGCATGTTATTTCATTGAATCAGGAATATACACCGGAGTTCACTACGGTCTTTTGTTTATCTCAGTGTTAAGCTTGCACATAGCCTTCTGGATAATGAGGCACTTGTTGTGGGCCTTTCAGAGGCAAATCAGATTTTTGTAGCAACCCTTTTTTTTTTATTTTTTGCAGATCAGCTTCTTTTTAAGTGTTATTGGATGCTGCTATTGTGTTTGCGTAGCTGCTATATCCTGTTTTAACTTCTCGTTGTACTATATATTTTGGGGCGTTTGTGCATGGCAATAGATATGCTTCTCATAACCCTAGTCTATTTCAGAGAGGGGACTCAATTTGTACAACAATCCAAGATGTATCGAGGTCTTTGACTTAATCAGGTTCTCATGGACTAGATTCTGCTGCATCTTTTACATGATAGTGGATGTGGGCAAGCCTTGGATTACATCCTTTCTTCGTATGTATGCCATCAGCTGGAAAAATTGAGCTGGGGCGTGCTAAATTGTCTTACAAAGAGTATAGAAAATGCAATCTGGAAATGGTGATTCAGAAGAGCATGTTGTTTTTTACTGCCCTGCCTAAAGATATTACTGTCTTTTCAGGCATCCAACAACTTTATGGCAACTCATGAAGTATTGTGACCAGAAATGTGTATCTTTACTTTCTCATGAGCTCACTAGAAAAGGAGGAGCATCCTAAAAAGTAGAGAAAGAAGCCTAAAGCAAACAGAAGTTTCTATATTTTCCCTTGTTGATGAGGAGGCAAAACAGGTTAGAATGATTTGCAGCAAGACAGAAGCATAAACTTTCTGTTGAGAAGAGAAGAAGATGAGATGGATCATCTCCCTAGAAATCTCTCATTGATTTTTTATTAGTGTCTTGAAGGCTTTTATCTTCCTTGCAGATCCCAATTTTGTATGTTCTTGGTCTATAGGTCTTCCATAGACATTAATAAATCTCTCTCTCTCTCTCTCTCTCTCTCTCTCTCTCTCTCTCTCTCTCTCTCTTCGCATCCATCTCAGAGATTTCCTGTTAAATATAGTGTTAGGATATGACATGTGACATGTCACTACTCTTAGATGACTAGGCATGCAGCATATGTTGCTGACATGGCTCTCCTATAAAGCCATAGTGATGCTTTATAGTTCTTCATCCAGTTTACTCATAGCCTAGCTATCTCGTGTATCTCTTTCATTCTAGCATATATGCATACAGGGATTCTTCATGGTCTCAGAGCTAGAATACAGGATGAAATGAGTGCAGGAGTGTAGCAGGTGCGATCAGAACGTGGTATCGGGTCTGATCAGAGGAGTTGGCATCATTTTCCCTGCACGTGCAAGAATTAGTCTAGAATGGGTCTAGAACGTGCTGCGGGTCTAGAACGGGTCTAGAATGAGGTAAAGCTCGAGAGATTCCTCTAATCTTGCAAGATTCTTCGTCTGCTTAGGTCGGGGTTTTGTGGTTTGATTGGTCGAATCCAAAGATTGGTGAAGATTTGACGATTGGTGATCTGTTGGTATGCAGGATGAAATGAGTGCAGGAGTGTAGCAGGTGCGACCAGAACGTGATATCGGGTCTGATCAGAGGAATTGGCATCATTTTCCTTGCACGTGCAAGAATTAGTCTAGAACTAGAACGGGTCTAGAATGTGCTGCGGGTCTAGAACGGGTCTAGAATGACGTAAAGCTCGAGAGATTCCTCTAATCTTGCAAGATTCTTTGTCTGCTTAGGTCGGGTTTTTGTGGTCTAATTGGTCGAATCCAAAGATTGGTGAAGATTTGACGATTGTTGATCTGTTGGATATTTGCGGCTGTCTAAATGTGGAAAGGGTAGGATTCGGAGTCTGTTGCTCGGGTCTGATATGAGTTCTGTAGTTTCTAGTCGGATATGTGGCGATTCATGAACTGGAGTTAGGTCTGTGATGGTTGACGTTTGGAATTCTGATTGGATCTAGGAAACCAGGAGTCGGATATTTTTGCTAGGACAAGATTTATTTCGGCCAATATTGGTCGAAACTATTTCTGGTGATCCAAATGAGGAGCTATTTTTGGTCTTTCCAAAAGTGCATCAAGTTGCATCTTGACAGCGGCTCCTTTGTTGGCGGAGCATGCAGAGGTGCAGCGATTATCAGCGTGTGTTATGGAGATGGAGATAATGGGGTTCTCGACGGCCTTTATTTCTTTTGGACTACTGGATTTGCAGGGTATGGAGCATAGAGCAGAGTATCTGACTAAAACTGCAGAATAATTGTAGTTGAGACAAAAGGAGCTGATTAGATTTGTGTAGCACTCTATCAGGAGGAGTTTATGATGATTCGGGAGGGGAGTTATGAGTTTGTAGCTCTTCTGAAAGATAAGTTTCTAAGCAGTCAAAGCTATGAACAGTGGAGATTTCACATGATCTGGTCCTTAATTTCACAAGGATTGTGGCATGTTGTAAGAGGACAACATCTTTCGGAGATTACTCTTGATAAGGATTATATAGTTTCCAAATCTATAAAGCTAACTATAGAATATCCTGTGGCAAGCTACATTTTGTATCCCAAGAGCTTTGGGACTACTTGAGATCTGAATTGGGCAGGATAATCAACACAACAAGCAGCACCAGAAATCTCAAATTGAGCAAGGTTAATTTGAAAAGTCTGGGGCAGAGACTCAAGTGACTGGAGAAGTCGTAGAGCTGGCAAATGAAGCAGTAGGGAAATGCTGATTTGGAAGCTGAGTTGGTTCTTGAGCTTCCTTGGATGGATGTTCATTGTTGACTGCTGTTTTTACCTCAATTATCACTAAGATTAGTCAACATGCACTAGATTTACCACTTCACATGAATCTACATATTCCATATGCTTGTCCATGTGATGGAAAAGTGAAGGATCATGCTAATTTGGCTGAGTGCTTGGGGTATGTTTCTTGCACTGTTATTCAAGGGTTCAGCCAACTATTGAGGGTTAGTTTTAAATGCATAAACTATGAGAATCAGGTATTTCTTATCATTGAGGCATCTGAACATGAAATTCTGAATAGTAGTTATGATTTGGATGATACATTTGCTCACGTATCAGTAGGGAAAGTACCTGAGTTGCAGCAGTCTTTGAGACTAGAACTATTGCGCATAGATTTTCGGTATAGTTTTCCTGCACTACAAGAGCTGCAGTTTGGTTTCAGTTTGGTTTCTATGCATTACATGAGTTAATTTTGGAGACTGTTATTGGTAATGATGTCAATATCTATTTTCACATGCAAAGAGAATGGTACAGGGGCAGGAAGTTATTTAAAACTAAAGTTAAGTGGCAGCCATGGTTACGTCTGTGGTTGAGCCTGATTCATATGCTGAATTTCTTCCAGCCGATATTATATCTCAGGGGGGATACTTAGCATTAGCAGTTCTCGTTTCTATTTTTTGAGTCATGCTAGTATAACGGGGGAGGTTAGCATATGACATGTGACATGTCACTACTCTTAGATGACTAGGCATGCCACATATGTTGCTGACATGGCTCTCCTATAAAGCCATAGTCATGCTTTATAGTTCTTTATCCAGTTCACTCATAGCCTAGCTATCTCGTGTATCTCTTTCATTCTAGCATATATGCATACAGGGATTCTTCATATAGGGACATGATTTAAGCTGATGAATGGATCTGATTGGAAGGGCTTCAGGTTCAAGAATGATCTTAAATATGCTAAAACCTTTACATCTGAAGCTGCCTCTTAAGGCGGGTTGGCCATAAATGTATTCACCTTCCTGTGTCGTCTGGTCATCTGGAGACAGATTCTGCAGGAGGATATTTAGATATTCGTTTTTGCAAAACCTGTTTGGGACGATTTTAAGTTTCCTCTTATCTGTTGACTAAACAGAAAATATGCAGATTCATCAGATATATGAATGGGGGAGTGTTCAGATTCACCAAGTACTATGGAGGTTCTATTGTCTCTTTCGAGACCAACAGCCTTGTATGTCATTGGCTGTTGGGCTATTATGGTTAGAGATGTGTTGGCTTTGTTTCTTTATGTATAAACTGATTCAGCAGATCAATTGGCTAAGACAAATAGGTCCTTCATGCCTGAATTCACCCGCACCCCATCCCTCTCACTCTCGCTCTTACCCTGAACCTCATTGTCAATCTGACCCTTCCTCATCGTACCTTGACTTTTCCTCCCCTGCGTCCTCACGCCGACCCTCCTCCTCCTCCTAGACGCATATGCTTCCTCCTTTCTCCTTTGGATAGACACATATGTGCATGTCTTAATCTTGAATTTTGTGTAAAGGTCTTAGCGATATGTGCATGGTGGCAGAATCTGCCAACAAGATGACGACAAAACAAGATTAACCATAATGGTTGTATCTCTGTAACAGTAGGCAACGTGCTATAGTGGTCCATTGCGAGGTGTGCTTTTAGTTTTGCATTTCTCTTATGCATGAATCTTTTCATAGGTTGAAAAAGCCAAGAGAAGTGAGGAGCTATTGGCACGCAAATGTGCAGAATTGGAATGCAGGTCCCTCACTGAGAAATGCATAAGTTTCCTCTTCTAGTTTCACCATGCACTAATTCCCTTCCTGATCTAATACACAAAGGGTGTTTTTACAGATTAGAAGAGATAACTAGGTATTATGAAGTGGAGCGCAAATCAAATGATGACCTGCAAAGGGAGTTGGCCAATGCCACTCTGGACCTTGAAGTATATACTCAGGTTTGTATGACACATGCCTAAGCTTCCTTTGATAAGCGGTTTGGATTATGATAAGTGCCCCTGTTACATGATTCCCTGTAGCATGATTACATCATGTTCTTCTGGTCTGATGTGAGATAAACTTGGCGAACACACAATGCTAATTAAGATGCAGATCTTAGAGTTCCATCATGTGTGCAGCCTTACCAGACAATCTATGCCTCTCTAGAAACAGGTCCCAGCAAGCTGCATTTGGGCAGGGCAGCGAAATCATTCCTCTAGTCTCTATTAGTGCATAAAGAGGTGGTTGCACATTGGAAGTTAAAATTGAAGAATAGGATATGCATTTTCAGTTTTCATTGTAAAAGGTATGCCAAAACCCCAGAGGTGATAATCTAGGTTCAGAGTATCACGTTATTTCAGGGGGTGCAAATAAAGTCAGCATGTGACAATCATTGTATGTTTTCTGCAATTGGATAGGGTAATGAAAGATATATCATCACTCATTTTCTTTTTATAGGTCATTCAAAGAATGTGGATAGCATCTAAGATATCTGATGATCTTGAGGAGGTATCCGATGGAATGGCAGAAGATGGCTGGAGGGAGAAAGCGAACTGTTTATTGAATAAGCTTGACGGTAATTGGGTGCTCTGCGGGAACAAACTGGAAGGCTGTGAAAAAAGAGGGTTGGAAGAGTGTTCTGTAAGTTCAAAGTCTTATAGGACTTCGTAATAATTCTTGGTTTCTCTTCAATGGTAGCTTAATGGAGTTGTATTCAAATAGCAATTATTCACTACCGTGTGCTTTCCTTAGCTTTAGAGCCTGATGTAGAAGGTCCCTCCCTCCCTTCCTCCCTAGCTGAGACTTCCTTGGCTGGCTTTTGTTTCTTGAAAAGCAGTAGCTGATCAAGGTAGTTCAACATTCTGCTTTGCAAGAACAGTTAAGATATTTAATCCTCTTTGCTTGGATAAAATACATCCATTCCATTATAACATGGCAGCGCCCAATCCAAAACTGACAGGGCAGCAGGTGAACCAGCTCATACATCATGATTTGGAGCAGCTTTGTGTTTCAAACACTTGGTAAATCCTTGTCTTCTAAAAGGAAATTTTACAAGGGGCACTTTCTAAACGTTTCAGCTGATGCTTTTATAGTAAGACCAGGTCATCTTGAGACTGACCTTCCAAAAAAATGAGATTCTCTATGGGACAGTTCAGAGTGTCTTCTCATCAGTTGGAAATTGAGCTGGTATGCTAAGAATCTTAGTCGGGAGGATAGCGAACACACTTTATGCAATTTGAACATGGCGGGTTGGAAGAGCATTTCATCTTTACCTGCCCTGCCTATTACATGATAACAAAGAAAGAAAGATTATTTTAACGTCTATGAGAGACCACTTGGGTCTATGAGACCAATTATTACAGCAATCATGTACAGCTAAGAGCGCATTGCAGCTTCCCATATATGTTGCATAAAAAGAAAAAAAACGAAAAATTGAAACATTGAATTCGGAAACGTTTGTCTTTTTCTTAATGGCTCAAAGTATATGGTGATGTCAGACTTGTTTTCTCTCCTAAAGGTCTGCCTTTGCTCCCCGCTTTGTTTTTGTTGACACTTTCATGGTTACCCCTCATGGGATCGGATTAGATGGCCCAGGAAGAGGCCCTGACTTCCATTTATTATTATTATCACTTCCAATGAGAAAGAGAGTGTTCTGCCTTTGTGTAGGGTTTGTCCAGGGGGGAGATTTTATTGTCTCTTCAGACATCCGACAAGCTTACAGTAACCCATGATGTATTGTAACCGGAAATATATATCCTGATTTATTCATAAGCTCGCTCGGAAAGAGCAGCCCAAAGCAAACGGGATTTTCTTCATTCTTTCTAGCGGTTGACGAGGCACAATGGAGTGGAATGCTGGACAGCTCTCCAAAAGAACACTTCAGGACAACACTAACGACATCTAAGAAAGTAAAGCAGGCAGCAAAACAGAAGCATAAGAATTCCTTTCAGAAGAAGAAGAAGAGACAAGATAAGGTTCAAACACAGCCAAATGCTAATATCAGATCATTCCTTGGAGCAGCCAGGAGGGCGAATCAATCACTTTCTTAAGAATCTTTCAGTGATTCTTTATTCCTTTTTAATGTTTTGGAGGCTTCATCCTCCTCACAGATCCTTAATTCTGTAATAGTCTTGGTCTCATAGACCCAATGGGTCTCCCCCTAGACCCTCCGTCTTATCTTTGTTTATCAATGGAGTCCTCGGGCATAACAGTATGGTCAAACAAGAAGGGCCTTTTCAGAGTAGCGGTGTTTCATCGCTGCTTTCCTATGTCATTTCTTGTGAGCTCGTCTGGCCAGAACCTCCTCAATCTCCGGTTACTTCGCCAACCAGCCAGGTACTATGCTGGGGGTGAGTGTGTCGTCGTCTGTGCAGTTGCATGTGTGTAACAGTGTTGGTGATGAAGGCTAAAGGTAAAGAGGCATGCATTATCTTCAGGCCCTCAATAAATGGATCACAAGATAAATTTGTTTGCATAATTATGGTACATCATAGCGACTTTTCTTCTTCATTTGCGCTCTTAGACGTGTTAATGGACAAAGTATTTGCATTTTTATTTTGAGTTATGATCTAATTTTCGTCCGTTTGGTTCCTATCTTTGCAGAAATATAACATTGGGAAGCTCCCAGTTGCTGCTTCATTATTATCTAGTTTACAAATAGAGAAAGATGAAGTATTTTATACTTTCTTTTGCTGGTTTGATTCTGCCAGCATGCATGCATCCTAATTATAGCCATCACAGGGACCGAATATTGGAGATTATGCTGAAAGCAGGTTCCAATCATTTAAAGTTGGAATGGTAAATTTGATTGTGAACGTACTATACGTTGGGACATTGAAGATTTGATTTTAGGGGGAATTTTGATGCAGTTGGATCGGGGAATTGCAATACTGGCAGAGTTGAATCAATTAAGAGCCATACAGAACCAGTTAAGACATGAAGTAAGCAAGTTACTTGAGACAGAAGACCATCAATTGCAACTGACATGCAATAGAATGCAAATGATATGTGAAGGATGGAATGAGCAGCGATCAGGAAAACCTGGAGGGTATGTTGCTGATCTGCATGGGAGCTCCGAGATTGGGGTAAGTCACAGAGAGGAACAGAATTGTTGCAATGCAATGTGGCTGGATGTCTTTTATGCTAAACAATTGTATTTAGGAAGAGCATATTGCAGGAAGGGATGAGAAAAGAGATGTTGAAACTCAAGATCCTTTTGCTCAAGTTTTACAGGAAAAGGTTATTTATCCTTGGCTGTTGGTTTTAAACCCCTTTTCATTACTTATTTCATTATTGTGGAAACCCTTCCTTCAGGTTGCTGCACTTTTGTTACTTTCGCAAGAGGAAGAGAGGCATCACTTGGAGGAGAGAACAATTGTGGAACTGGAGGAAAAAATCAAGGATCTAAATGCGAAACTATTTCAGGTGGTTATAGTGTTAAATGTTCAAGAATTGGAAGTTAAAGTAGCATTTATAAACTTTTATGCGCTTGGATACTGTCCTTAAAATTGCTGCAACAACCAGGATGGAAAAGAATGTCTCACCGTATGCTGTTGCATGTGGCACTCCTCCCTTTGCTGGATGTTATGTTGTAAAATTTCGTGAATACAGCATGCGGGGCCATTTTTATACCCTATATTTCATCTCACCAGCTCCTAAATACAAGACAAGAACGAACATGCTTGCGCAAGCATTCTTTGAATTTTGGATTTTGCAGGCAACAACTGAAAAGGTGCAAGCTCTTTTGGAGATTGCCAGGTTGAAGCAAGCATTGCAGCACCAAGAAGAGCAAGAAAGGTTACAGATATTTATCTTTTGGTGGTGAAGCTTTCTGAGTTATTTTTTGTACATCACATTTGTTTCTTTGTTTTCCGTTGGTCACAGTTTTAGTCAGCAGTCTCACTCTACTCGTGCAAGTGCACGATTATTGCCTGCCTCATGGGCTGAGCCAACATCGACATTTGTGAATGAGAGGGCAGTTGAGGTGCCTCAAATAAACAAAAACAAAAACAAAAACAAAAGCAACGTAGCAAAAGGATACTTAAAGCACTGGTTTAAAGGGGTGGACATTTCTAGGCCTAAATTGGATAATACCGAAGGACGGCCTTCTGACAAAGCTGGCCCGGACACTTCAGCAAGTGCGCTTGACAATGCCAGGCAGTATTCTGATTTCTAGTAACTTTTTTTGATTAAATAATTTGGATTTATTAAAACCTTGTATTTCATTTTAAAGGTCAAGAGTTGAAAGTGTTGCCATCCAAGAGCGCATTTCTAGTTTGCAGCACCTCGTTGCTTCAACAAATAGACTTAAATCATCTTTGCTAAAGGTATATATACTCTTGCTGACTATGGCCTTTGGTTTGTAATTTTATAACCTGGTATGTATGATTTTTATCAGGCTACATTCAATCTTGATACCAATGACGCTACAACAACAATAAAGGACATTCTTGAGACCATCGATGCAGTGAGTGCAGAAGCTCGTCAGCATAAGTTGGCACTCAGTTGTAGTCTACCACTGAGTTGGTCTGCAAAAGGAATGGAGGGCACAGATTCATCCTCTGTTACTGATCAAGAAGTCACCATGGATATCCTATTGACAGTGGGAATGGCAATGGTAGAGTTGCTTCTTGTAACTTCTCAAATTCAGAAGGAGACCCTCACACGGTTGATTATGTAATATAATGAGAGATAAGATTCCAAATTCTTTGGACATATCGTGTAACATAATGAAAAAGAAGATTCTTTGGACATACACAAAAATGTCTTAGACCAGAGTCGAGATAAGGAAATTCCTTCTGGGAGCTGACATTGCCTATTATAGACGTTTTGTTTATAAGGTACACTTTCACTTTTATGTATATATGGGACAGGTTATGAAATGGAATACGATCTTTTTTGAATTGTTAAATGGATCCTTATCTTTTTCTTGTCTTAATTGTTAAATGGTTCATCTTTTTTTTGTCTTATCCATAGGGGTGGTAATGTTCCCCTGTAGGACATTTATTGGGGTAAGGGCTTGGCGAACCGATTAGGGCAAGCCAAGCCCGCACCCCAAGAAATGTACTGCAAGGGAACATTCAACCTACGTAGAGATCTAGAGATTTCTGTGGGATATGAAAAGCTAGGGCTTGGTAGCTTTTTGATTCCTTGAATCCTTTCTGAGGAGCCTACAATAGCTTGGTCCCATAGAACATGCCGCAACAGCTCCAGATCAGATAAAACTTACCTGAAACTTACCTGAACTGGGTCGTTTGCAAATGGGCCGATTACAATTGCTGGAGATGACCAGAGGTCCATAGAACATGCCGCAATAGCTCCAGATCAGATGAGAAGTGAGTCGTTTCGATAAATCAAATTGGCCGATTTAGCATTTGAGTGAAGCGATTTTGTGGTGCAGCCAGGATCCTGAGCCGACCTGCTGCACTATTCGTTGCAGGAAAAGGCTTTTGGTCCAGGAAGTTGCCCAATTGTCGATGCTGGGCAAAATGAGAGTAATCTAAGGTTTAAAAAAACGAAAAAAAAGAGGTAGCCCAAGTCACTTTTTATTCAAGATGGTGTTATTGAAGTTTATTCAAGGGTTTATGGGTCCTCTTTGTGAGGACGAACAGGGGACGTTGATACGGGGTATCTGCTCCCATTCATACCAAATCAACAGCCCACAATTTTTTCAACGAAAATGGAGAAGCCATTTCCTAAGGTCTACTTTTGAAACGATCATCACAACAATTTTTTCATTGACAACGAATTGGGTACACTTAATCACAACTTGTACATACCAAAACAAACTCCACATATGGTGCAGAATTAAACGTATGGTTGATGGAAAAAAAAAAACCATGCCCATGTCAATGGTGCGCATCAACATGGCTGAGCTCAACCTCCACGATCCTGTGCTGTCGGAACCAGGCCCGTTTTAGAGGAACCAGGTTCTGCCTGTTTACCCCATGTCAGATTTGTGAGCCAAGTCTTTCTTCAAGACCTGAACAGAGTTGCGAAGGAAGAAATTTGTGGAGGAAGCGAACATAATAGGTGTAATTTTTTCTCAAGGTGTTCCAGAATTTAAGCGCCTGATGCACTTTGCAAAAGCTCTAGGATCTTCAGACCAATGGACAAGAGCGTGATTCCGTTTCAAATGAAGAAGCACAGATTGAAGTTAGTCTGCCAAGCCAAATTCATCACATAAAGCACTGCCGGATAGGCCGCTTCCTCCACCACATCATATCTGTATACAAAAATTCTGTGCTCAACCAGGTACCTTGCAGTCTATTGTGCTCAACCAGGAACCAAGCAACCGGATCTTGCAGGCCTGTCCAACCGGCTCCACCCGTGCTCTGCTCCACCGGTCCTGCAAAAAGAAAGGAGCGTGAAACCTTAGCCCTACCCTACAAAGGGGGGGTTCACACCATAAGGTTAAATTAAGCTAAATTTTAAATTAACTATTGGCTAGTTATCTTTAATTAAGGGAAATTTAAGATTTGGTTCAGACTATTGGTTATGTTAGCTAGTAACATAACCAATTCCGTTAAATTTACCTTCGCACTTGATCCGTTATGTTAAAATTTTTAACATAACGGATTTCGTTAAATATGCCTTCACACCATAATCCATTATGCTAAAAATTTAATATAACGAATTCCGTTAAATATATCTTCACACCATAATCCGTTATGTTAAAAATTTTAATATAATGAAATCCGTTAAATATACCTTCACATCATAATCCGTTATGTTAAC
>JAANSK020075131.1:0-16632 GCA_011763485.2 Isoetes engelmannii | reverse complement strand
AGTTTCAGTTCAAAAAGATGTAGGCCGTCGATCTGGCATGAAACCCAGAATATTCACCACATCAATGGTCAACAATAAAAATTGAATAAGGACCCATTAAAGTATGAAAATAGAGAGTACTGTAATTGAAAGTTGACATAAGAATGATTAGTTCTCTCTTTAAGAGTTGGGGGACACTTAATAATTTGAACTTTTGAGCTTCCAAATTGGGCTTGTATAAACATTTGGGACTTCGAGGAACATTAAAATAATATGAATAAAGATAGGAGCGCAGTAAGACTAGGATATAGGGATAGCAATTAAAATGATGGGTGAGGTATTTGATGGAGTACAGAGGACCCAAGGGAGGTGCTAGGCTAGCCCTAGGCATTTGTAAGGCAAGTACTGAGAGGCACTGGGGATTTTGGAATGGCATGACAAGGATTGGAATTTATGTTGGATGGTGTACAAGATAGGAAGGCATGGGGTACCCAGGTAGTGGAGCTACTGCAGGGGAGGCCTAGAATTGAAGAGGGTAAAGAGGCGGGATCTGTGAGTTCAGGAGGCGTGGATGGAGGTACTACAGAGGAGGAAGGGCAAAGGCAGACATGATGTGCCAGTACACTATCAGCGTGAATGAACAGGATCATGTTCGAAGAACAGAGCATGAACGAACATGATCATGTTCGAAGAACACGTTAGGGACATAGTATTAGCGAGTGCCAAAAATAACGCACGCTGTCATGTTTGAGCCGGCCTTAAAGCCAGAAAAATCCGCTAAGTCCACAAAAACGCCGTGTTTTTTTTTTTTTTACCTATATGGCTCAAACATGTCACAATACAAAAAATCCGTTAAGTAAAAAAAAAACACCAGAGTATTTTCTTTTGGCTCAAACACGACGGCATGAGATATTTAAGGCGCTCGTAGTATTAGGGGCAAGACAAGTGGTTGATGGGTTACAAAGATAAGAAAAGCTTTTTCTAACGTGGCAGCCACGTCGGCATGATTTGCCACGTCAAGAGGCAAGGTTTCTGGAAGGATGTCGGGTCTGATTTGGCCCCTGACGGAACCGAACCTGGGCTGAATATTTGGTGTTAAAAAAAGGCGTAATTTGGCGAGAAAGGGGAATCGATCCTGGGGCATAATGATGCAGCCGGAATTGCAGAGGACAGACAGGGCAGGCATCGGGCAGCTCCTGTTCCCTGCGTCAAAAATCCACGGGCAGCCGTTACCCATCAGAGCTCCATAATTTTGGCGATTGCCCAATTATAAGCCCATGAGTCCGGCCCGTGGGCACCCTAAGTGCCCCACTTTTTGTGGCTCGAGGACTGCCATGCTTTTGGGACACAAATTTTCGAGACACTTCCCAAGTGTCCCGCCCTCTTCTTTTCCCACTTACACCATAGAATACCATAAAATACCTTCACCATTGAAGCAATGGAATAAATAATATATATCCATCCTATCAAAAGAGAGACTCCCATGAAAAGATAGGAAAAAAACATCCTTGTTCTCAAAGTATGTGAGTGTGAACACTCTGCAGATTCCCCAAGACATATGCAGTCCAGTCCACTGTTGCTAAAGATTGGTCTTGTACTATAGCGCATGGAATCTACCCCTTTCCTTTTGAACCAAGATTGGTAGCACTCAGGGCATTCCCTTGCTTTTGCTTACTAGGACTGCAAAGGCTTGCCCTAGCAGTTTCTGGATTTTTTTTTCTTTTTTGGTTACATCTTCATATTATCATACCCTTGCCCTTATAGTTGGGGCATTAATCGAGAAGGAATATCTTCAAAAGCATCTCTCTTGTCCATTCCTACCCTTTTCCCTGACCTGCCCAGGGAAAAAAGAACTTCACAAGGTTACTAGGTGCTCCTTACCTGCTCCTTGTCCCACATATGCACACCATTGCCAGTTATCAGTCACCTCCTATCTGTTCTTTAGATTCTTGTCGCATAACCTACGGACTGACGGACTCAATTGCATACAGACAACCAACTATCACAAGCATTTCATTTTCTTTCAGTGCAACTATCATAGGCATTTCGTTTTCCTTCAAAAACTTTACGAGGTTCAAATGGGGGATGTTTTTCATCTGGTCTGCCCAGATTCTTGTGCTAGGAAAGAAATGATGAGTAAGGGCATCTTACCTATGCATGCAATGTATGAATAAAATATACGTTTGGTACGTCTACCTCAAACATTAAGCATTTAATCCCTTTTCTTTAGAGTATGAATACCAAAGTGTATTCTTGTCATGATCATGTGGGCAGGGTACAAAGGTAAAGAGCATAAAATAGAGCTTTGAGTAAATAAGGAGACTCATTTCCAAGCATAAGAAATGGTTTATTTTATTGCATACACATGCTCGATGCCTTTTTCCTCATGACGAATTGATAGTAATATAGAAGATTGTGTACTTTGGTTGTTTCAATCCACATTTGTGTATGTTCGATCCACATCACAAGTCAGGTTAAGAGAAACTTTACAAGATACATTGTCCTAAGTAGATTTTCTCGGAGAACTGTTTGAATTCCTTATTAGCTCATACTTATGTGAGGGCATGTGGTAAGATGAGTAGGTCAATCAAGCTAATGGCATATCGAAGTCCGAGTATACATACACAATACACTCAGACAAAAAAGTTCATTAGCTTGATATTAGTGGATGTCAGTCTCACTTGAGAAAAAGTAAACTTGTGGCTTGCTGTGCACGTAGGTATTAGGCAAAATTAATATAAAAATATCGGCTCATAAAAAACACTCAACCGTTTATGATTGAATACTGCTACTTGCCCAGCACTTCTTAGAAACCATTTGAAAGAAGAAAACCTGTACCACCCTTATGTCAAGAGATTATATCTATTCCAACGTGAATAAAGTCAATGGAATATGTCTATAATATATTAGGAAAAGTCATTCCTTACTTAGTGAGATTTTATTTCATAAATTTATTGAAAGAAGCATCAATCTATAATATAAATATTTGGTTATAATAAAAGATAGGTACTAGGTAGTTGAACTAGCTTATCCCACATTTCCGGTAAGAAAGTACAATAAAATTACCAATTGCATGTCCGGAATGCTGCAAAAGAAGCTGGTAGTCTCGTGCTTTGTTTCTTTAAAATGCTTTATGTAAGATGTATCTCTTGATAAGAAAGGCCAATACGTATATTTAGCCAATGATCAACTCATAATATCAAATGAAGTTTGCCAATGCCATCTATAGTACATAATTGTCTTCCAAACACTGGCAACAGTTCTCATTTTATTCTAGAAAGAAATCAAGTAATGAACTAATAATCTTTTTCTATTCTATGATACATGAGAAAGAGTCAATGCACTCTAGTGAAGGAATACCCATGACCCACGTTACATGACCCAACATGGTCATGGGTCGGTCACTCCTATAAGTTCTAGGTTATTTGATGGCTGCAAATTCTAAATAAGGTGCGGTATGGACTACCTTGATCATTGGATCCTCCCATCCTATGGACGTGATCATATGTTGGGGTCTTTGTGTGCCACCCTGGGGGGAGGTGGGTTGATTGCTAAATGTGCCAATTTGACAGCTGAGATTGAAAGGCCCTCAGCATTATGTGGCGTGAGAAAGTGGTCTTGGTTTGATGACAAGCATAAGGGAGGGTTAAAAAACAACGAAGGGTGATGCTTGGAGATCCTTACATACTTGCTCCATAACATTTTTTTGAGAAATTGACAAGAGGAATGATGTCTGAAAGCTTCAAATTGGCATCTTCTGCAAATTTAGATATACAGTTGGGGCAAAAGCTAGCTTGAAGCCCAAAAAATGTGGGTTTGATTGCCAAAATAGCCATAGCCAATTGGTATATTTTCTGTTTGATGACTTCAGAGAGAACAGGAAGCTCCAACACCTTTGTTTTTTGACATAAGGCCTGTCATGGACGACCAAAAAACTCAAGCCATTTTTAGAATTGCATCTACATCTATTGTTGCATCATCGCTCTAATTCCAACAAGAGCGACAAACTGTTTTGATTGTTCATAGAATGTACCCTGGATGAATAAACCCTTTTTACATTCTTCTTGCCCTCGGCAAATATGGTGATGTAAGGTAAGGAATTTTTCTAGTGGAATCCAGTTGAACTTCTCAGGAGTGCAGCTAATTTTTACTTAAATCAAGGTTCAGGTAAAATTGGGGCATACTCTATGGATTTCACAAGGATGCTACATGGTAGCATTTTGTTGGATACACTAGGCATAAAGAGAATGAGCTCATGGTCCGAGCATTTGGTCTAATGGTAATACACTAGTCCTAGAACAAGCATGTTTCAAGTACAAGGCCACGGTTGACAGAGCCCTAAGCATTGTGGCCAAAAAGTTTCAAACAAATATTCCTTGTCGGGGAGAATTTAGTTGAGCCTCGCTAATAAACTATCAAATATTCCTTGTCACCTAATATTATGCCCCGACTTTGTCTATTCGGCAGTTTATCAGCGAGGCTCCACTGGCAGCACCGCTTAGCAGAGAAACATGACGTCTAGTGGAGATTGAGTGATATTTTCGAGGTGAAAAATCGCCCTATTTTGGGGCGAAATTTCAAGTCCTTTATTTTTTAAGTAAATATATATACGAGTCAAAATTATTTTAAAAATTCGTATACCACATTTAATGCATATAGCTGCACTCCTCATGGTAGATTTGGCATTAAAGTACAACTCAATTCAATTCAGGTCGAGTCTGTCGTGTTCTACAAAGTGGTGTACAACACTAGGTAGAGAATTGTATATAGAAAAAATAAAGGTTTCTATAATTTGGAACTTAAATAGAGTGATAGACATGCGCTTTAGGAGATGATAGACTTTAAGACCAGGTCTTCTTATTGCGAGCCTGCATGTGGAGGGAGAGAGACATCTTTTGGGCTTTGAGTTTTCCTTGATGAGGCAAAATCGTGGATAAATATTATACATAAAACTTCACACACAAGGGTGTCTAGAGAGAGAGTCAAATTAATCTATCCTATGTTGTTGATTTCAAGTACGAAGTGTCATATTGAAAAGACAAGAGAACATGTCATAGATAGAAAATGTGCAATGTTTATTAGACCCAAAATGTAGCAAATAATTGTATGTGCCGGACCCATAAGAATTTTATTTATACTCTTGTGTAGTTGGTGGGTCAAATTCTAGTACACCGGAAAGCTTTCGTTGTTAGTTGGTAGACACTACGATTCTGGTTTCTGGCGAGGAATGGGACAAGGCAGGCCTTTTCTGGTGGGTGAGAATCTGGCGCAGGCTTTTCATGAAACATGAATTAGGGTTAGGGCTTTTGTTGGTGTGGTCCATAGCCCTAACTTTGGTGGCTGCTGCATTTTCAACAAAACGTACAAGCTTCATGTAAACATATAAAGACATCAACACTCTTTTTGAAAACCTCGTATTAACCTCGTTAAGTAGCATGTCCCTACACTTCAAGAGCGGTCTTTACTGAGCGACGTAAATGTCAGACACGGTCATGTTTAACATGTATATCCGTGGTATATTTGGGTCATTGTCATGTTATAGCCCTGCCCAAAAAAAATTACACAGCGTTTTTGTGGACTTAGCGGATTTTTTTGTCTTTTAAGGCTGGCTAAAACATGCCCATGTCCGTTATTTACGACGTTGGGTTTTGACCATCATTGTTCTCTATTTTTTTTTTCCGAAATTGTCTTCTCACGCTCAAAATTAACATGGATGATAAAAATACGTTGCATTCAATTTAATTCTTTAGGTGACATCACACTTTTGCAAGTCCAAACATATGTGCAACTCGAAGTTCTCTGTTTCTGTCCCATAGATCCATAGAATGATGTTGGTGCAATGTGTGCATCGCATCAACCAGACCCATAAGGTGATGTTGGTGTAGTGTCTGGATCTTGCCGTCCGGCTGATCTTCAATGGACGTTAAACATGTTCGCCTCCTCTATTCTTAACCACCATTATTCTTGTTCATACTGTAAATCATCATAATTCCAACACTTTGGGACATACATTTTTGTGAACACTGTGGTTTGTGAATAAGTGATAATAGAGGACAAAAGTAATGGCATAAGAATATTCCAGCTTCCTACCGTACATAGTGGTTTGATTAACAGAACAACCCCTTCCCCTTTCCAACCACACGAAGAACCACACACCGAAGAACTTGCGAACAAAAAGTCTTTCCACTTTACATGTTCAAATCCCATTGGAGCGCCAAATTTTCTCCTACAATTCTATGGAACAAGTTCAAATTTAGGATTTTAATCCACATGCAAGTGCAAGTTTTACTTGACATACTATTGCTAACAAATGGATAATATTATGCATGGCCATGGCAGAGTGCATATAGCACTTTGAAAGTTCTCATTCCTTTGAACATTGGCCCTTGGTAAGCCTTTAGGATTATAAAGTTTTGTGTTGCCCGAAGGGTAAACCCTTGCTTGCTTGCTTGAGTTGGGAGAATATTCCAGATTGTACCGTCCCAATGTACCAATCGGACAGTCTAGAAGTTTTGTAAATTGGTGTTAGGTGATGTGAGGCAACAACCTTGGGCTCCGTTGATCTTCGTTCAGATGTCGTTAGGGTGGGATCTTGCAAGTGCGTTATCGCCATGATCGTAAAGATATGCCAATCGTCTTCATCTATGCATGCCAAGTGCCATTCATGTAGAGATGCTAAGTGGCGTGCTACATGCCCCGCCAAGTGGTGCACATTCACTTATGCTAGGTGGCAGCCATACACTATTGGAGTTCATGCAATAGGGCCTATACATGGAGATGTACAAGGATGACATAACATTTCCAGGTTATAACCCGATGTGAACCATTATTATTTAAGGTTCTCTTGTTCTCTTGTACCCTCGTGACTATGTATAAATCTGTGTGTTTTACATAGATTCTTTAGTCTTCTTCTTGAGTATTTCGAGTTCCAAATCATAGTTTGGTCTCATTCTATATGTGTAAGGGCAACCCACAGTGCGTTAGCACCTTTTGTTTTTTGGGAAGACGAGAAACTTTATTGAAAGTCCAAGCCAAAAAAATGCAAAGGCGGGATTAAAATCGCAGAGGATAATTATGATCCACTGATTAGGACCACCAGTATATGCATACAATAATACACTCAAATAGATTTTAAAGATCAACTGCACTTGGCAGGAGCAAGCGAAGATCAATGGTAGGGCTTAGCAATTCTAGCTTGTGCATCCTGACGGATAGCTGCAGCAGGAATTTCTAAACCCTTAAAAACACACAATCATCTGCTCTTCTAGATAGACCACAACAGCCATCCTGACGCTAAATGAAAGGCTTGGCTTCACAATTTTATCCAAGTATCCGGATAAACAGCCCAGAGCACTTGCTGACTTGTCAACATGACATGGAAAAGAGAAAGTAGCCACGACCAAACAGGCTGGAGGTGATGACACAAAAAGAAACAATGCTCAATAGTCATCCTTTTGCTTGCGTTGGGCAATGCTGACACTCAAGGATCAAATCCATTGACAAGCACATTAACACGAGGGCATCTATGAAGAATCTGCCACCAAAGCACAACCACCTCAGGTTGAAATAGTTTATCCCAAGCCCAAGTCCACATACGTCTCCAACTAGGAGACATGAGCTGGAATTAAGATTTCACTCAACAGTAGTCATAAAATAAAGTTCTAAAATTTGTTTAGTCCGTCGTTCTACAACTACTTGGCCATAAAGCATATGAAATGGATATTATGATTGAGTAACAGGTTGAGACAAAAGCATTAAAACCAGAAAAGAAATGAGCTAAGTTGCTTTATTTTCGACGAGTTTAGTGGTTATATGTAGGATGAAACCTCCTAGCTCGTAAGACTTTTGGAGGGAAAAACCTTGATAGTATGAATTTATTACGAAATATGTACAAATCAATTTATCCCCCTCAAGAGCAACCCACATTAAGTGTCCATAAAAGGACTGAACAAACAACGCGACATATCTAACTTTGATAGCAAAAGCATAGTATGAACATATGTAGTCCTATATAAAGTGCATAGGTCGCTAGTTTGGTTTCAAATATGATATATTGAGATGCCTATGGTTTTTAAATTTCATATACAGAGACTTGAGGATATGTGGAGTGAACCCTGCTAAAATAGTTCAATGTTCTAACAGAGATTCATTGTGACCAATACAACCCCTTTGATTTACCATCAGGGAATGATTTTGGGACGGGCCTTTCTGTTATCAAATATCATAGGACCCCATGTTATTTTACTGCATATTTTATAACAAAATCTATATGTTCAAATTTCATGCAAGTCATTCATACTAACAATATTTTCCACGTGTTGATGACAAGATGATTTAATTAACTAATGAGCTTTTATTTAAATTCCATACACAATCAGGAGATTTAATTATCTTGCAGCAAACTGCATTAGAAGAATAATATCTTCATTTCTTCTCAGCAAGTAGTATTTTCACATGCTTTTGCGTACATGCTTCCATCATTTGACGAGTACTCAAGCCTATTAAGGATCCTTTGCATCTAGATTCTCCAATTATGCATTATCAAGACAAGTTTGGAATGTACGTATCATGTGAGTGGTGACCTTCCCATCTTTACAACAGACAAATTTATTCAAGATGCTCCGCCTACATGACCTAGATAGGTAATTGTCTGTCGTGTCCTGAGCAAAAGTTTGAATATTTCACATCCTTACTACATCTATTATTCCAAAATCTAGAGCCATCAACCCCCTCAATTAGTAGCAGCTAATATTTCAGAGTATGATGATCTATTATCTTTTGTATTTAATAAGTTTCATATTATCCCTTTCACTACATGGTCTTTTAAAATCACTTTCACGCAAATGCCTTGAATTTGTAATTGCATCATCCACATGGAAGTTAGGTTATAAAGACATAGTGCAGTAGAGAAGTGACCATATGCCTTGCTTTCTCGTCCATGATTAGGAGACTGATTTCATCTCATATTTCATCTAAACACTTTGTTACGACTTCACTTGGTCAAGCTTTATCAGAAAATGATGGTCAAGATTCGCCTGACAGTATTTGATCCTCAAATTTGCAAGACATGATGCATTTGTCCACAAACATGTAACATCTCTAAGCTTTGTAAGATCCTTTCATCATTCTCGTCCTGTAAAATGTAGTCATTGCTTTTAGAGATGGCTATATGCATTCTGACGGAGGCTTCTAGATATCTGTGCTTCCAGCTCTTTAAAGTATGACATCAATAGATACGTAATCTCCCTAAGCTTTGCAAGATCCTTTCATCATTGATGTCCTTTAAGGTGTTGCAGTCATTGCTTTTAGAGAGGAATAAATGCTTTCTCATTGAAAATTCTGAATATGCTTGCTTCTACCTCTTTGTCCAACATGACATCAACACATTCCTCCATTCTCATGATTAACTTTTTGTTCACAATATGTAACCCTGGATAACATTGACTAATAGTTAATTAAAGCTAGAAACTTCCTTAGTGACTACTAGTTGATTGAGCAATTCATGTCCTCTTGACTAATGATAACGTGACTGATATTTAATTCAAGAAAACCTTGCTAGCACTAGCTTTCTGGTGATTACGAGTTGATTGATAGTTGATTGAGTTCCACATTGCAGCAATTTCAAGTCCTGATAAGAACATGTGTAAGGTGATTGGGTAAGGTTAAGACTCATGAAGGAATACTGGTGCTATATGTGCGGCTCATAGATCAATTGGTCTTCAAGGGATGTGAAATACACTACTTCTCAAAAGCTGCACAATTGTTTCCAAGTGCATCATGCAATATAGCTTTGTACATGCATGTGCATGTCATTTTTTCTATAGAAATATTGCTAGGCAAGCATGTATAGCCATTATTGCTCCTTCTGGCACCATATTCTCTTCCAGTTACGATTACTTTCTTTGCATTGTGGCACACAATGAGGATGACAATGCATAGATCTTGCGGCACAAAGCTCAAAACATATAATGTATGCAAGGAAGGTCATGTACTGCGTGCAATTGGAGATGTGCATAGCTCATCATCAAAAGATAAAGGACGTGCATATGCAAGATTCTCCAAGAACCATTAAACCCCAGAAAATGGAAAAAATTAGAATAATACAAAATGAATTTTAATGGAGCTAAATTGATTCTTAATATCCATTTAGGCTGTAAATGCAACCATCTCGCTATCAAAGAAAGAGCAGAGAGAATTAGCAAGATGAACTAGTCTATGAGATGCGCACATAACACCAGATTGTTCTCTACCCTAATCATCTTATCATGCATGTAATCCTATTGACAGAAATGGCATTTTGGTTAGGTCAAAAGAGGTCGTGTACGATGTGCAATTGACAACTCTATTAATCAATTTGGAATATAATAAGTTGACAAAAGTCCTTATACGTTCCTTTACATTGCACCATGGATACCTTTTCTAACATTCACCAAAGATCAGAGCATTCGGAATGCGGATTATATCAGAGCAGAAATTACAAACTAAAAGAACAGAAAACTTTGATATTATGCTTCCAATCTGAGATACATAATAGTTGTAGTGTATGATCGACCCAGAAGAATATGGGTATTTGAGCTATAACTACATGAGAGCATGGCTTCACATTTCTTGCAAGAGCTGAGGATGCATCAGTTAACCCTGGGTAAAAAAAAGGGTGATGGTATCATGTTGAAAAAGAAAAAATGAGGCCAGGCATAAGGATATGAAAGGGATGCATTTATATATGTGTGGGTTCCCTTTGTTCAGGGAAGTGGGATAAAGTAGAGAAATAGTGACCAAAACTTTGGTTTTGTTTGGCTTGGCTAGTCTAGTAGATCCATATTTAGCAGGAGGTGCTGATATCGGGATCCCGAGATCAGCACTTGAGCAGCAGGAGCTCCTGCGGGCCGTCGGAATGCTCTCCTTTTACGCAGTTCGATCTTCCAAGCGTAAACTCAAGGCTTGGCATCTTGGGCATCATGTGATTGATCTGTGACGAAACTAGCTGAGAAAATGGTGAGTGATTCAAAGCAATCCGGTCGCCTGTTATGGTCGATTCATCCTCCCGCACCATTGCGTCCTGCAGCAGAACAAAAAACCGAAAAATTTGCTCAGAAATTCGATCAAACCAGTGTAATCCACATTGCAAAATAGAACGAGTTTCTTTGCTTAATCACTCTGAGAACAGAAAACAGAAGAGAAATCTGAAAAATGGGGCTCGATTTTTTTTTGGTCTGTGATTGTTTTCTTCGCTTCACGTGGCCAAGCTGAACAGAAAATATTTGACAGTGATACTGTAACCATCAGTATCAGCCCAGGTTTAAATTAATCCGAATCCAAACTGCCGGAACCAGAAGACGACATAGATCTGGCATATTTTGTGACAGTTCCGAAAGCAGATTGATTCAAACCCACCTGCTCTTCACCGTCAGAATCATCCACTAACCCTGAAAACATCTCCTGGAATCTAAAAACATGATCTGTACATGCCTTTAACTTGTAGCTCTGTCAGAAATTCCTCTAAACTAGCTTCCGCCATAGCCCTAGAAACCAATCATTTGCTTTTCCTGCTAGATCTGGAGATGGGTTTTTTCTGGGTTCTATGCAATAGGCCTGGGTTTGGAAAAAAGGATGAAATATGCATCAGTCAATGCAGGCCGATGCCGCTGCAGCACCAACTAGCACTTCTGCTCCAAATTAGATTCTGTATTTTATTTGCACTGCCAGAAATGAATCAGAAGGGGCAGCGGGGAGATTGAGACTGAAATGATATGTTAAGCGTACGTAGAAGAGGATCTTGACAGTCCGTTCCAGGAATCTAGGCTGCTTATTTAATTAAACTGAAAGCCCTTGTTTGGCTCGATCATTGTGTTGACTCCTGCAGGAATATGAACGATTCTCTCTGCTCCATAGCCAATATCATATTCTTATTTCCTGGGCCAATCTTAAAGTCCACCGTTGTCTGCCCCCATTGTTTACTGGAATCGAAAACCGAACCAAAATTCCTGTGACGTCTTGTTCTTGGAGCTTGTAGATTGCTGCAGAAAAGAAACTGCTGAATAATTTAACAATCACATGAGACATATGAATCGGATCCACCATTTTTTCTGCATGGTCAAAATATCGTCTTGATCTGCCCGTCTTGATCTGCTTGACCATATTTAAACAATGGTAGATACTAGATAATAATATATTCAAGTTCGCCAATCAAAGAGCTAGCTCATCTTGGTAGTCAAAAAAGAAGAAATATGTATGAACATATGTTCATTGATGTTGATCACCCATGAAATATTTTTCCTTCAAATTTGTAGTAAGATCTGGCATCTAGAATATGAAGCAGTACCAGTCCTGTCTGTACTTTGCAAAATTTGAACATGGACCCCATTGCTGTAACCTGAAGCACTCATTAACAAGATCAAGGCGCGCCTGCGGAGATATTCGGGCGCGGTGCGCACTAAACAAGCAGATCAAACATGCCACTAGACAAGCAGATCAAACAGATATATTCTCAGCCTTTTCTTTTATCCGTGCATCAGATCTGGAGTTTGTGTGAAGTAGTGCTGTCAAAATGATTCTGAGTTGAATTATTGGGGACATGGCTTACCTCAGGCTGTCGCGCAGTACTGTGCCGCCAAAGCATAGCGTTTACTTCATTAGGCTGCTTTAGATCTGCTTCTGAAGGTCTTGTGCATCTGTTCACACAGCCATGCATATCATATCCCATCATATATTAGTCATAGTATATACATTGTTTTATGCGCGGCATCATTGATTTTCTTTGTGCCATCATGATGCTGTTAGTTTTCAATTTTCTTACCTTGCCAAATTGAGCCACCCTTCACTTCCTTGCCTTAGATCTGCTCCTGGCATTGATTTCCAAAATGCATGATTCAATCCATTCATCTCTTCCATTTTTCTTCCACTTCCCAGCTCTGAATGGCCTGTTCATCCATCCATCCAAAGTTAGAACCTTTGTCGATCCCGTTATGCCGAATCTTCTAAACATAAAACATCAGTCTAGTCTCAGTAGCCTTTTTTCTTAAAAAATTGCTACCAGCACTGACTTCATTACAGCCATAGAACCCTTAAGCAACAAATTCATTTCTATGGCAATAACATCACACACTTGTCAATTCTTAGGAATAGATTTCAACACATCCACACAACATACTTTAGAAAATGATTAAACCCACATGCCCATAATTCAGATGGCTTCAAAAAGCGCTTCCAACCAGACAAATTCTCATTATGACTCTTTCATATGTTCTATATGCTGATTGTGAAAGAAGGGGACCCCATTTCTTAGCATTTACCTGTAGAGCTTGGTTTATCTGTTGACTTCACTGTTCTATACATCTGCAAGCACCAGTCCAAACAAGTAAATTAAATGGAACATTACATTGAGTACAAACAAGGTTTGAAAATGCTGCTACACATTTGTCTGATGTTCTATCACGGGGCGTAAATTGCAGGGAGATGGAAAGTTTTCGACAAAGTTTTGGCCGCTGTTATATGGCATCTAGTGCATGGAGGAACCTTAAATTCAAGAAAAGGCCTAAACAAAGATTGTCAGAGCGTACGTAGCGGAGCTTCATTAATGGCACTGGTAAGTTCGAGAGCTTGAGATTGGTCATTATGGAGAAGGTTCCAAACAAGTGTGCACTGTCCAATATATTCATCATCACAGTATGCCCAGACAAATCACCTGTAAGTGGCTCTTCACATGTGCCAAGGTGAGATCCTTCACGTTCATGAGCTCAAGAACTGACTTTGGTGTTGCTCCTGCAGTAAAAAAAAAAAGAAAAAAAAACTGACAGTGATCAGTGTTCATATCATATTCTGAGATCAAGAGAAAAAACCTTGATCAGAACTTGAATTTTTCTACAAAACTTAATTTCTACTCCACCAATAACTTGCAATGCAAATAAAAGGAATGGATTATGCAACATGAGAAGGCCTAAGATATGCAAGCAGATTAAGTCAATTATGTGAATAAATGTCTGATAAAGAAAATGATCCTGTTGAGACATACTCTCATGGCCTCCCAGAAGCTCCACTGCATGAACAAAATGAGCATGGAGAGTGCTGGTCCATCTCATTCTTGGAGCTCTGACACTCCTCTTCACAGGAAACTTAGACAAGAATTTGGATCTGAGACCTCCTCTGCAGTCAGATTGCAAAGGACTAGTAATGGAGGAGGATCCCTTACAAGCACTCTCAAAATGAGGCCCTGCATTTCGGGCCGAAATCGCGGTGAAACCCGGCGCCTTGTTACTAGACTGATACATGTTAGTAATCATGGAGAAATTATTGGCAAAAGTTTGGGGAGTACAGCCAACATGATCTGCAGAAGCTCTGAAATCAAAGGACTGGTTCTGAATCTGATGGTTGGAAATGGAAGGTAGTTGAAGCTTGATGTTCCTGTAATGGTTGAGCAGGCCCATGCTAAAGCAGGCCTTCTGGGCTTCTTGGAGCCTGGGGAGATAGATCCCTTCATTGGAGCCATGCTGTTTGGCAAGGAAAGTGTCTAGGTCATTGGGGAGTTTTTGGTATGGCTGAAGAAAGGGATTAATTTGTGCCTCATTTTGGGTTTGGATGGTAGCACATGGATGTATGGTAATGCTTTGATCATCCTGGCTATGGTGTTGGTGGAAGTAATTTCCAAGCCTCAGCTCTGTGGATGCTGCTCCAACATGTGCCTCATTTGCTGCACTGCTTGCTGTATTGCTAGAACTGTCACTTACTACACTGCTGCAACTCTTGGGCGCCTTTTTCCAAAGATCAAACGCCGTATTTGATGTGCTTTCTGAGGGTGGACTTGTGCCTTTTGTTGATGGCTGGCTCATTTGCAAACTCAGGTCTGGAATTGGAGGCGAAGATACCTCCAACTCTGCCTCTTTCGTGTTGCTTTCCACCTGCATGATCTTTCTTTGTAGCCTCCTGCTCGGATTTTATCTCATAGATCCGATAATTCTATCCAAAATGCTCCTGCATTCAAACCTTCTGCTCCAAATTCTTGAATTTTTCAACGTTGCTCCAGGAAATGCCTGCTCAGTGGACCCGATGAATAGGGCTTGCAAATGTAGTCTTAAGAATTAGAAGCAAGCGTTGGGCTGAACCATGAAATAAGCAGAAAATCGAGGCGAATGATTCAAATCCGTTGCATATATCCAGAAGCGAGAGTAGAAACTAGCAGATTGATCATGAATGAATGAACAGTCTGATGCGATTTTAGAATAGAGGGCTGAATCACTGGATGAAAAACTGGTCTGTGTATTTGGAAGAAAACTACAAACAATTTTCCGGTAGTAACGAACTTGCTTATGATTGAAGACACGAGCAGAAACAACGCTCTTGGCTAAATTTTGTGCCTCCAATTCTTCTCCAGCTTCTTCAATGTTCTGCATTGCCCACATCCGACGGTGGAGATTTATTCTTCATTCGAACCCAACAATCTCCCCCCTTTATTATTTGTATGTCGACGGCTACGTGGGTTACACGGCCCAGATCTTACGAGAAGCTGTTGATCGTGTACCCGTGCAAACTAAGCATCTGGTACGACCCGACCACGTGGCCCCACGAGAGCCGTTGGGACCTGCAGGAGCATCTTTCTGGTGGGTAAAGGTTTTCTATGCTGGAAAAGGCGAGGGGATATCTAGGCTCTCATGAAGGCATCCCCATGGGAATTTTTGCTGCTCCAATATCAAGCATGTCTTGGCCTTTTTTCTGCTTTTCCGATCCATTAGCCCAGCAGCGTTCGCACCGATAATAGTTCTCGCATAATTGTGAGAATTCGATCGAGAATTTCAGTGAGAACACCACCTCCCTTGCCAACCCAGCTACATGTATCCTTCAGTTCTTCGTCTAACATGTCCTACTAAAGTGTATTGCATAAGTTTTATACTATCTGACAGTCACTGTGGTGGCCACGACCTAGCTTGACTGGTGGCTGTTGCCAACTTAACCACTTAGCCCACTTAACCAACTTGAGCTGGCTACCAAGTTGCCATCTGGGGTCAGTTTCACCTGGTTGCCATGATCCTGATGGGTAAAAGAATCACAAATCTTGCACCTCAATATAGATTTGTCTATTCGTTCACCTGTGTCCTGCATGAATTCCTCATCCATGTTTCTTCTGACAGAAACACGAGCGATTAATACCAACTGCGGGTCCCAACAGATGAGCAGCCATGCACTGTTATCTTTTAGATATTCTTGTTTCTCTGCTACGTTTGTTAGATGCTTTTCACTACCTGGATTGTATGCCTTTTACATGTTGCCAGTATGAATATTAAAATGGCCAAGGATGCTCTCACCAATTTAATTCTGTAATTTATTAGGAATGTTCTCTACTTTCTATCTACCACGTATGTAGCTTGCATCTTGTAACAGTGAGTAGCTTAAGCGAACAAAGGATCGAACAATTTTTGAACCATAAAAATAAGTTTTAATGCTAAAGAAGACATTTATCAGAAGGCAACTGGTGTTAGGTAAAATGTACGTATTGTTTTTATCATATGCGCTTTTACGACAAATACTTAAATTATATAATATCATACCTTGTTTAGATGCTTGGCACCTAAGCCACATTCTATTTGTTACGGACAAGGTTATGGAAATAAAGCTAATTTGATATTTGGAATGTATTAGGGTAAGCTAACTGGGACAAGATTC
>JAANSK020075020.1:0-16633 GCA_011763485.2 Isoetes engelmannii | reverse complement strand
TCATCCTCAAACAGATGGGCAGACGGAACACACCAACAACATCCTCGAGGATATTGGCCAGTAGATGTTGGCCGAGAGGCGTTAGTAGATGAGGTGTGAGGCTATTTGTTGGCCGCTCGAAATCGTCAGAAGTCGCTCGCCGACAAGCATAGGTCAGGAAGAGTGTTTCAAGAAGGCGACAATGTGTGGTTGAAGATAAAGGTGAAGCAAGCCAAGCTCTGCATCGGCACATGCAAGAAACTTGCTCCTAGATGGGCGGGACCTTTCCCGATAGTGAAGAAAGTAGGTGAGCAAGCCTACAAACTTGAGTTGCCATCTCGACTCAAGATTCATAATGTCTTCCACGTAAGTCTTCTTAAGAAGCACACACCGAATCCAGATGAGATTTTGGACACTCCTACCTTATTGGAGTTAACTGAGGAAGAATTAGAGATTGTGCCCGATGTTCTTCTTCAGAGAGAGTTCAAGAAACAAGGAGATCGAGTTTCATTCAATATTTGGTCAAATGGACGCATTTGCCCGTGGAGGACGCGACGTGGGTTCTTCAATCAGATTTGGAGAAGTAATACCCACAATTCTGGGAGCAATGTCAGGGACGGCTCGTCACCGAAGTAGTCGACCCCAACACGATAGGTGAGTTGAGAGTGAGTGCATGCATTTGGTGGGAGTGCATGCATAGTCTTAGCTTAGCCTAGAAAAATCCCTTAGTTAAAATGGGATGCTTGGATGTAATATGATAATTTTAGTGTGCTTTTGTATTTACATTGTTCTCTATTCACATGCATTTCTTGCTTGTTCCTATAAGGAGTCTAGCGTCTGCATGTCCTTTTGTACTACTACAAATTTAATGGCGCCACATATTGCCCATTTTAAGGTGCTTTAAATGGCACCATAACCGCTAAAGTAAAGTAAAAAAAAAAAACTACTAAATACGCTTTTCGTCCCTAACTGGGATCACGAAATCAAGGCCAGGACTTTGCGTGGATGGCTCAAGGGAGGTAGAGGCCATACCCCTAAGAGACGGACCCCAAAAAAAGTTCCCGATGCAGCCTTTTATGCCATCGCTCCTTCCGGGGGGGGAGGGGGGCGTACGCAAATGCTCACCCTCGCCCCAGCTCGGAAAAGAAAATCTAGTGAATGGACAAAAGGAGGAGAGTTTCAGCTAAGCAGGTAGTCGTGTTTGAAAATGATGAAATTAGGCCATAGAGTTCAACAAGATGTTTAAGATGTTCAGTATTACACAAGTCGTATTTCAAGATTATTTTGTTTAGTAAGAGAAGTTTTCCTGTCACACAAGTTTTGTAGATATAATTGTTTGTCTCATATTGTTGCAAACCCTATGTAAATCGTGAGCATTCCCTGATATGTAAATTTGTTATTATAGAAAGTCCATATTTACGATATCATCATAAGCTTTAAATATAATTTACATATATAAATATAATATGTATATAATATAAAAATAAGATTCTGAAATCTTTTCTTCCTATTGGTTGCTAGATGTCATGATCTTGTTAGATCCACTAAGCATATCAACAACATTTGACATTGTAGGGCGCTTGTTGGGAGAAGCTTGTGTGCAAAGGATGGCAACCTCAATAATTGTCATTGCTTCCTTCTTAGAATATTGATCTCCAAGATTGGAGTCAATTACTTGAAGAAGACAATTATTCTGGTTTAGTTGCATAACCTATATAACGTAGATTTTTGTTAAATACTATTAGAACGTTATGAATGATTAATCATATAGATGATAACACTCACCCATTCCAAGAGATAAATCTTGTCTGGTGGTAAGGATAAAGCAACATTGGTCCTGCCACTAATTATCTCCAGTGCAAGCACTCCAAAACTATACACATCTAATTTTTCTGTGAGTTGACCATGTGTTGCATATTCTGGTGATAAATAGCCGCTTTGGAGATGCCATAGATCACAGTTAGAAATTTCCATAACAAGTAAGGAGAGGTACTATCGTGCTACAAATAAACTTACAGTGTCCCAGCAACTTTAGTGCTGATATGTGTTTCTTCATCTCCAAAAAGTTTTGCTAACCCAAAGTCGGCAATTTTTGGATGCAATTTCTTATCTAAAAGAATATTGCTAGCTTTGATATCTCGATGAATTATCCTAGGCAGTGATTCTTCATGAAGGTAAGCAATACCTTTTGCTACTTCTAGACAGATGTTATATCGAGTTGACCAATCTATATTTAACTTATGCTCATGCAAACCTATAAAATATTAAGATGTTAAATTGGAATATGAGGAAAAAGTAGATTAGAACTGAGTTGAAAAAATATTACCGAACAATGCTTGTTGAAGGCTGTTATTTTCTAGAAACTCCAAAACTAGAATTCTGTGATCTCCTTCAATACAACATCCAAGTAATTTGACCAAATTACGGTGTTTTACTGATGATATGACACAAATTTCATTTATAAACTCTTCTTTAGTTGAATTCGATATTAGCAATTTTTTATCTCGTTTTGATGATGACAATTTTTTTACAGCTACAATGGTGCCATCTGGTAGGACTCCCTGTTAAGTGAAGTAATAGCTCTGAGTACAACCTCAAAGAAAAGAAAAGAACGAGTTCTATGATATGGAACACACCTGATAAACAACTCCAAATCCACCTTCACCAAGCATATTTTGTCGTTGGAACCCCTTTGTTGCAACTTTTAGTTCATTATAAGTAAATAAGGCTGGCTTGTTTTCAATACTTTCAAAATCTAAAAGTAAAATAGGAAGTTCTTAACATCATGACATCGGCTAGTTTCATACAGTTATTATGTGGGGACTTACCTTGAATTTCTGCTTGTTTGATAAGCATTGTCTTTTGATGTCTTCTCCAACATAAAAATGTAACTAAGCACACCAAAAGAAGTGCTCCCAAACTACCAATGCTTATACCAATTATTCTTCCGTATGGTATGGTTGAATAGTCAAATTCTGCCAAATTTCAAAATAAGTTGAATGTCGAAGAGAAGAAATGTTTTTTATGGAAGAAGGAATTTTCTTTACTTATGACCTATACTTCTGAAAAAGTCTCATATTATTAGATGTCTACATGACAAAGTGACAATAATTGTGAAACATTTTGTCTTGTTCTTGGTTTAAAATATTTTCTCTTGTTCTTAGCCAAAAAGGCCGTAAAGCAAAAAAAAAACTTATTTTCTTTATCTAGAGCTTGGTTTCTAAGGTTCGTTTTTGGCATGCACATGTGGAATGCGTGTTTATATGTGCATGTCGCATGCATATGTGATATGTACTTGGCATCGACAACTAGACATCTTGGAAGTACATACTGGATTTCCATTGCATCTAGGCCTTTGGTCTAGTGGTAACAAACTAGTCCTAGAACAATTATGTCTCAAGTTCGAGATAGCCTATATATAGTTTCGTCCCATGGCATTTATTTGTCTATCTATTGGTTGAAATGTTTATATGCCATTAACCAACGATCACAAATTATTGGATGATATTTATATATAATTAGTCAACAGCCACAGATTATTGGATTTCTAGGTTATGATATAGACAGTCTGCTCAGGGTCTAAGAATGAATAATTGCTTGATGAACTTAAAGTACTGCCTGTTTGCAGCGTAAGGATATTTCTACTGAGATGAGCCAGAATTGAGAGAATAGAATATAATGTTATTTTTGGCATCCATGGAAACCAATTAGCCTATGAGGTCCAAGCAAAGAAAGCAGCAAGCGTATTACTGTTAAGATTAAAAAGCACCCTGTCCTAAAAGGTTTTCGATAGAAAAACCTTAGCAGTAATAAGTATGCTGGTAGAATATACAATGATATGATACAATACAATCAGGAGTCACTACCGTACTGGAGGACATAGCTGAATCTGTGTATTTATGGCCTCTTGAAGATATAACCCTAGTAAGCCTACGAAGGTTATGTTCAATAGCATATGAAGCGACTAGTTAGGCATGACTAATGGGACATACCGTGTCCGAATATGATCAAATGTTGGACAGGTCTGAAGGGCATGGCATTCATTCTCAATGGCGCCTTATTGGCAACATTGACAGATCCTATCCTCGCGTGCCTCTCGAGTCCATAGGCCTGTTTCAATGCGGAGCCGATGTGCACCCGTGCGAATGGAAGCTATCAGTTTGCGCTTCCTCATGGGCAAATGAGTATACAGGTACTGTTGTGGGCCTCGTGTGAGCATGGGATTGACTTGCTGCCAATAATATGCTATCTTGCATGTGTAAGAACATCTTTATCCCAGACTTTTCTAAGGAAGCAAGCATCGATGTACTACCTCAATTGATCGTGATCCTTCTCCGTCCCGACCCACACACACATGTGCATCTGTACATTCCATTGGGAGAATCACTATACTTGTTTGGCCTTCCTGCAGGATTTAAGGCGTTGTAGACCCATTGCTACGGCCAAAGCAAGATTGGGTAGATGAGCATCGCCCATACCAACTACCGTCTAGAAGTAAATGATATGGTGGTCTAGTGCAGCTCTCTGGCAGGGCAAAAAAACTGTCTCTTGCAGCAATAACTGGTACCTGCTGGAGGCTAGGCATTGTGCCAGTCCATTACAAATGACCAGGTCAAAGATGCTGCATAGAAAGAGCAACTGTTCGCCATAACGAGTGACTTGGTTGTCATTAATGCATGTGGCCAAGCCGCCTCCACTGGGCGCAGCTGAGCACATCTTCTGCCAAGGGGTCAAATTTTGTGAGTTGCCCGGTCCATGTGCGTGCATTGATATCTCTCGGCAATATGACCCTACCCACTGTTTGTGCTGCGGTATGCATCATATAGATCGACATAAGGCTCCAACCTATCCACATGAGAATGAGGCACCCGGTAGCAATAAGCAGTTTAATGGAAGTGCTAAATGCTGCTAAAATGCCTAAGGTGCTCAAATGTTTCTAAAATGCCTAAGACTGTGTCCAACAGATGGCCCTGGTGGTTATTTTTCCTGAAACACAACTTGGAAATGAGTTAGGCTCTAAACAAAAAGACATACGCATATATTTTAAAATAAACTGTATTATATGTTTGGAAAGGAAAAAGTGATTAAGACGAGGTCTGTTGTTCATTAAGGACAAGAGATAAATTTTATTATCAATAAGAGAAAAAGTACAAGAAGTTGAGAGACATGTTTAGAACTTAAAGAGAGAAGATGTCCCTTTGTGCAAGAATACCTATACATCTCAGAATCTCATTTAGTATGACTCTCCTCTAACTCACCCATGACTGCTGAAGCTCGCTTCTTTCTAGTTGTCTTCTTGAGTGTAACAATTCTCCAACCATCACCATGGTCCATTACATGTTGATGGATGGTCAGTTAAGACTCTGTGGAGGTCATAATGACTGGAATGCAAAAGAAATATCATAGATGGAGCCATAGTGCATCTTGATGAACTATCACTTCTTGTGATATTGCCACAACTTGCTTCAAAGAAGATGATTCTATTACATCCATATCACTTGAGACATTGTCAGACATATTGAATGACACAATATCAAGGGAGAGCTCTTGAGATGGAAGAGTAGGTACAGCAGTAGAAGATAAAGCTATAATAGGAGGTAAGCAAAAGGTAATAGTGGAGCGAGCATTTGCAGAAGAAGAAATTATAAGGCACTCAACTCTAGATGAGGGAGTCATAGAGCGTTCAGTTCTAGATGAGAAAGCATTGGTAGGAGGTGCAAGATGAGACTTTCGAAGTGGCATGGTAGCAGCAAGAGTAGGTCCTTGAGGTCTAGACTGTGAGAAATTACTAAATGTAAAAGATACATTTGAAAACATTGAAGCATGTTATAGACCATCTAGGAAAGATAACATCAGCTTCTTATACCACTTACCTCTTTTGACCATAAGACACTCAAGAATTGCTTGACCAAAGGGGAAAGAAATGAAATACGTGGACCATTGATAATAGAGTGAGAAATATGCATGCCCACGCCATTGGTGATAGGTTGGACAAAGGGTATCAAGCCATAAGCCGACATTACCAATGTACCTTTTAGCCCTTGCAATGTCACTTGATTTTGGCTTAATCTTGTATTGAATGATTGGACGTACAACAATCCCTTCGTACATTTTGTTGTCCAAGTTGCAGCCTATTAGTGTAGTTGAGGATGAAAATGAGAAGAATGAGGTGTTGGTACTCCAAAACTTATTAAAGTATGGTATTGCTTGTAAGCCAACAAATTGTTTTATAGATGGAAAAACAACATGGTAATGGGTTCCATAAATTATGATCTTGCTTTCAGACATTTTTATATGTTTTAGATGGCGGCCTTATATAAATGCAGGGCCTAATTTTGTTGGGTTTGTGGAAATGTCTCATCACAAAAGACCGGCCTCATGAGTTTTAAGTTTCCGACATTTGGTTTTCTAGTTTAATATATGGAAACCTTGAATTAATTAAAGATAACAGTCGCTATTTTGTTATATGACTTTGAAATATAGGACAGGCTTGAGTAACCTAGTCTGATCTTTGTTTATCAATTTTTATCCATGCCATCAAGAATAAATTAGTTAGAATTCACAATAAGATCAGAGTGAAAGTTAGTACAAAAAGAAATTGTGGTACTAGATTTGGTGTGCTCTTGCTCGGGCACGTTCCATTAGACAGTGTGGCTAAGCCCCATATGACATAACCGTAAAGCGGATCGCGGATAAAGCGTGATTGTTTGTGGAACATATGAAGTTAAGCTTTCATGCAAGATGAATTGGTCAGACTGACATAAGAACGAAATCAATGAGCGTTAGCCGCCATGTTTTATGAGCAGACAAATGCTTTGTGCTTTCCCGCTTTTTAGGGGTACCATTACTAGACTCTGCCACATAGAATAGTTTGGAGCATGTTCAAATAGCCTTCTTAACTTAGTCACATACCTAATACTTTAGAGACATGGTTCCTCTCTCATCACTACATCGACATGTACATATGTAAAGTTTATAAGTGTATCCTCCATTACTACACTCACATGTATCCTCCTTGACATGTACACATGCTAAGGCTTTTCCCTCAAAACCCTTTCAAGGCTGGGATTTTTAAATCCTAGATAGTAATATGCATGCTGCTTTTGTTCCTGTGTGGGTGCACGTTAAAATTCAATTCAATTCTCTTTAGTAGAATAGAATAAAATCAATTTGTCTTGTCCACGGAAATAGTGCACAATAAGCCTATTGTCGTACAAGATTAACCCTCCCCCCCTTCCCCCCCGCGCAGCCCACCCGAAGGGTATTGTCAAAGATGGCAAACATGTAGGACACATAATAGCTATAGGTCAATTGTACCTAACTGCCTGTGGAAGAAGATATATGAAGGTTGGATATCTAGATAAACTGTTCAAGAACATGCAAGTATATAGATGACTATCAATGCAAGCTCTGTTATTGAAGCTATACATGGATGCTTGCTTCATAGGCATTAGATGTCTATGATGAAGGGTTAAGACAGACTATTGTAAAGAGATGCTTAATTTTCTACGAGTTTGTGGGCCATATAAATACATGTTAGCACACTTGCCCATCTAATTCAATTTAATTCTTTATATATTACAATCTATCTAGCTATTGATTGTTGAGTTTGATTAGGTACCTCAATTGTTGGAGATGGAAATGAAGTACCGCAGAAGTATGATACATACCAGGAGTGACAACAATAGCAGAAATGAGAGGCCCGAATGTCCTTGATTTGGGAATGCAGCAGGTGCCCAGTTCTGACCATTTAAAATGAATTTCTAGGAACCCTTGTGTCACTTGCACAGTGTTTTTCACCATCAAAGCCTTAAAAGATCCTTTTGCCTTATCTACAATGTCAAAATCCTTATAGATTATCTCTCCCTACAAAAGAAAGCATATTGTCATATTATGAAGCAAATAACTATATAATTAGAATAGAATAGACATACAATTGGTCCTAATATTAAAGAGAAAAAATATAAAATATAATAAGATAACATCATTGACATGAAACTATTCATTATCATATAAGACCCTTGCATTCTATTCAAATAAAAGTAAAACTATCCATCAATTTCTCTCTTATTTTTATTTTTCCTTTGCAATATAAACAAGGAAAAACTATGAAAATGGCCCTACAAGTTTTGTTAACTACTAAAATGCCCCTATAAGTTTCAAATTTACCATATTGCCCCTTCTCATACAGTGTATATAGCAATATGGTAATTTTAAAACATAAAGGGAAAACTTGTAGGGCCATTTTGGTAGCTTTTCGTAAAAACCTCCCCCTGCTCCTCCTACAAACAACTACATCCGCCTTGTGGATAAGGTATTGGATGCAAAGGACCAAACTTATATGTAATTATTGTTCCATTCACCATTCCCAACTCAAGCGTGTTCTCATCTATATGTAGATTCCAAAATATTTGAGGCATTGAATATAGTTTTTCCATACTTTTAGGCTGATTCAATGAATGCATGCGGTGATCAACTCCAATGTATTTTGGCATCACGGCTTGACTTTAGAAGAGATTGAGCAGTTATCTCTGAAACATCCAAGGTGTTTCAAGGTGGATAGATTACCGATTTGATTCAATTTAGAGCGCTAGTGTAGAACTGAATTGAATTTAAATGGTTTTTGACATCCACTAAGGCCAAAGGTCTATAGGACCCAATAGAATAGATGCAATAAGTGCTTTACTAGTTAAAATTAAAACTTCCGCCCCAAATGATTTTCGATTTCTGAGGGAAAAACCTTGATAGTAATGGGCCTACCAAGGACTATATATAGCCTGCCCTTGGTGTCTTCGTTGAACCAATTGGGTACGTTTCTCTAGCACCTTCAATATGTAATATCTAGTGCAGCTACTTCAGATGTATGTAGAAGCCATGTAGCAATTGATATGGGGTCAAGAAAGCTAAATATTTCTCTTTGATAGTCATAAGTGCTAGACAAGCCTAGAGTGTAGAAGAAAGATGGATCACTTGGATTGAACTACAAATAAAATGACGGCTCCTACAGTGCTAGAGAAATATTCAAGTTTATCATATAGGTCTTCAATCAATCAAGGTTTACCATAGTCCCTTTTACTATATAGTTTTCTATCAACTCCCTCAAGATACCTTCCCTCAAGACTTTAAAGTTAGACTTAATCTAGATTGCTCATTATTCTCAGGAAAACTTATCTCAGTCTTGGAAAAACTTGCAAGTTCTTATTGCACAGATTGTGTCAAAATCGTAACCTGCTTAAATGAAGGGCTTTTTGTCGTAGAGCGTAGTAGTGCAAGATGAAGAGGTGGTCTCAGCGCGAAGATGGAGCTTGGCAATGACAGAGCTGAATAGTTGAGCAAGGATACCAAAACACATTAGGGTTTTTGAGGTGATATTGGAAGATTTATTGACATTTGCGCATTAATATGAAATGATGGAAGAAATAGGCCTGCAACGCTATTAGAGACACGTCGGACATAATTTGAGAGAGCAAAAGATTAAAGAATATTTCTAAGTCCACAATTTAAACTAGACGGATTACGTTGTGGAGGCACTGTAATGTTGATCTTAAAGAGTGGGCAGATGAGAGATCTCATGAGGGCCGCGAAGGAGGTGACTTAGTTTTGGCTGAAGGAGGCACATTGATCATTACCTGAGGAATGTGAAGAAGGTGCATTTAAGTTCAATGGTTTTCTGGAAGTGTAAAGGATTTGAAAAGAATCTGGAGAGTGTCAGATCAACTGACAATGTTCTTGGTAAAAAAAGACGTCAACTGATGCAAAATGTTCGGGATTATACAGTAAAGACCTCAAGTTGCCGACATTTAAGACGGATGTCAAGCAACGAGATCTTGAAGGGATGTTTGACGAGTGTGAGTAGGGCCTCAACTTGCATTGAAAGCTATATGAGGACACTTTGGAAATTGGAGATTGCATTGTAAGGAGTTGATGGAGATGTCACTGCAACGCAAGGAATGTATAACGTGCCAGATGAACACTTTAAACATATGGAAGATAAAAAGTCGGGGAATTGCCCTCAATGGCTAGTTAGATTTGTTCGTGATAGTTCGTTTGTGGAGTCCATTATATCAACGTGGTGATACATTTGGAGTTCACTGGCAGTTGTCAATATGCGATAGTCCAAATGGCCACTGCACTCAGTCCCAAAGCAGCGAGAGACAAATGGGATTTGCTATGAAAGCTGACTAACAAAGGTGTTCCTGCATATGGGAACATAGTAATAGATAAGGTGAGACTCGATAGAGGATTTATTTTGTGGGATGAAGCTTGAAACTATATCATAGTTTGTAGAGTTTGTAATCTTTTTGCGTATAGCTATTATCCTTTTTTGTGTGTAATGTAATGAAAACTGTGCTTTGTTGTGTCGAATTTTTCTAAGGTGGATCTATGCTTGTATTTATAATAGTATCTGAAGTATGAAATTCATTTTGAAAAAACTCCAAAATACCCTTATGTTTTGTTAAAATTGCCAAAATGCTCATGGTTTTGGGGTTATTATTATGCAAATGATTGTTAACTTTTTTATGATGAATTAAATGGGAATTTGTCCTTCAAATGTGTTGTAGAGGAGATGAGGTCTTTCCATCAAAGCTAAGATCACTTGAATCGGAGTCCAAATCAAGTTGTGTTCTAAATCCCTCCTAAAGTCTTACGACTTTCTTGTGTATTAAGAATGATGTCATGAACCTACATGAAGAACAAGAAAAATACGTGGAAAACATACAAGAAAGACGCGAACAATCGGCAAAAATCTGATATATGATCAAGAAATCAGAAATACAATGGCCCGAAGGTGAGCAAGAACACGAGACCGATGCCGGAAAGACTCAGGTTTGGCGTTGAACCGAAATGATTCGACAAGAATGAGGCTTCTCTATATATATGTATACCGATATCTGTATGGTCGTCAGCATCCCCCTCCTACGACAGTCCTCAAAGCTAGTGCCGGAGTACTTGGACTTGGCTTGTTCGGATACCATTGGTGGAATTCTGCAATTTTGTCAAGAGCATTGCGCAGATTCTCGGCAGGTTCCCAGGTCCGGTCACCTGGAGAGTATCCTTCCCAGTCGACAAAGTAATAAAATCGTCGAGGAAGAAACTTAGAGTCCAGAATCTCGTGAACCTCGAACTCCTCATGATCATCGATTTCCACTGGTGGAGGCAGCTGCAGGACTCGATCTGGAAAGGGATTAGGCGTGTACGGTTCCAGTACCGAAACATGAAAGACTGGGTGTAGCCGAACAGCTAGAGGGAGATCAAGCCTAAATGCAACATCACTGACCCGGGCTGTGATCCGATAAGGACCAAGGCGGCGATAGTCAAGCTTGTTGCAGGGATGTGTAGTAGGGAGGTCCCTGTGTAGGAGCCAGACAAGGTCATCAACATGGAAAGCAGGAGCTTTCTGATGATGCAGATCATCATAATGCCGGTAGCGTTCTTGTGCCTGAAGAATCAGCACTGGGATTGACATGGTCAGATCCGTCAAAAGACCAATGAGGATGCTCGCCAGTGTTCAAAAAGAATGGGATCTGGCCAGTGGAGGCATGTACTGAGGTATTATAGGCAAACTCAGCTAATGGAATTCAATCGACCCAATCATCCTACTGATAACTGATAAAACACCTCAGATACTGCTCCAAAGTCTGATTAGTGCACTCTGCTTGCCCATTACTCTCAGGATGATGACCAGATGTCAAAGAGCAGCCGATATTTAATAACTCCAGAAGTCTCTTCCAAAAGCCTGCGACGAACTGAGGTCCTCGATCACTGACGATAATGTCTGGCAATCCGTAAAGTCTGACTACTTCATGAAGAAAGAGATCAATTGTGCCTTCGTTGTGATGGTGACGTTGCAAGGAATAAAATGATCCATCTTGGAGAAGCGATCAATAGAGACCATAATGGCATCATGACCCCGAGAGAATGGCAGTTCTGGGATAAAATCCACAGAGATACTCTTTCGAGGTCCATCTGGAACAGGCAGTGGGTGAAGAAGACCATGAAAAGGCATTTGCAAGTTGCGCCAATGCACCAGTATCAAGTTGCGCCAATGCATCTAACCTCCCAATCATCGATTCTAATGATGTAGAGATAAAACAATTCCTCATTGACCTTATCAGACCGAATATAGCTCTCTTCATATGTGGATGGAGTCTGAGAAACGACGGCCAATCCTTGAGAGACTCCTACTACTCGAACCGGCCCTTGAAGTTTTCTGGTTGACTTGGACGCTTAGTAGGATATCCACGAGCAATATGTCCGGCCCCTCCACAATAAAGACATAAATTGGCTTCTCTTTGGCACTGTTTTTCAGCAGCAGATAAGGGCCCTCAAACCACATGATCAACCTGCATGGGTACTGGACCTTCTGGCTCTATGGTGCCAGATGGAGCAGAGACTGGTGCCACAAGTGCTTTTGAGGAAAAATTCTGATAGCGTCTTTCCTGTCTATGCTCAAATAGACGATTGCCACAGTGAACTGCAAATTTGATAGCCTCTTCTCCATAGAGGCAACATAGACGGCAACATATCTTTAACATCTTCGCGGAGCCGTGTCCGAAAGCAGCATCATCCCAGGCTGTGTCTATGGCAATTTGACAGAACTCAGAAACATAAACAGAGGCCGGACGGGAAGCTTGTCTGAGATTGCTAAACTTAGTAACTGTCATGCACTGACGATCCGTATCTCTAAAACATGCCTCGAGCTCAACAATGAAAGCAGAAAAGTCCTGCAATTTTGGGGCTCCTCTCTCTAGTAACGACGCAAACCAACTTAAAGTTGGCCCTGTAAGGAAAGATCCAATCAATCCAACTTGCTCATGAGATGTGGGATATCTATACGGATGGAACTGAATCACCAGCAGGATCTGATTCAAAAATCCACGAAGCTTGGCCCGGGTGCCATCAAACTTCTCCGGCAAGCTAATCTTAGGTTCTGATGTCCTCAATCCAAAGCTGGCAGCTGACTCATGAGAAGCAATCCATTCCCTGAGCTCCTTATTATCGAATTGCAACTACTGACATAATTGCACCAGCTGTTGGACCTGTAGCGCATGCAAGAACCGGTAAGGGATTCCGGTTCAAGCTATCATGAACCTACTTGAAGAACAAGGAAAGTACGTAGAAAATACGTAAGAAATACGCGAACAATCGGCAAGATCAGAAATGCAATGGCCCGAAGGCGAGCAGGAATACGAGACAGATGCCTGGAAGGCTCAGGACTGGCGTTGAATCGGAATGGTTCGACAAGAATGAGGCTCCTCTATATATATAATGTGTATACCAATGGTCCAAATCGTGCCACATCAACAGATGAGATCTTGCCAAAGTGTCGTACATGAACATAGGTTCTAGAATGTTCTAGGACTTTCTGGAAGCTACCGCACATATGTAGAAGATGGAGGAGAATACCACGAAAGGAGAATAGGTAGTGCACTTGACTAAGGTATATGGCTCGCAACTAGAAGGTTGCGAGCTCAAACTCTCTTCATGTGACTACCCTTTTGCATCCGTGTGACGACCGTCTTTTGTACATACGAGTATAATCCTCGTATAGTAAGAATATCTGTATGGTCATCACAATTGCCATAACTTGTGATTTTAGACTTTGATTTAGGTGATTTTAGCTTTGATGGAAATATCTTATCCTCCTCTACAATGCATATGATGGGCACATTCCCATTTGGATCATTCCAAAAATGTTACAGTCATTTTCATAAAAATATCTCCAAAACGAGGCATTTTGGTAATTTTAGCAAAACATAAAGGTAATTTGGAGTTTTTCCCATTACTTTTACGTGAAATCCCTTAATCATAAAGGGCAGAGGAGTGCCACCAGGTCTTTTAACTAAGAAATACTAGTTTGAACCACATTTTTAACCTTGTAAGGACATAAGCAGCAAAAATTTAGTTTCCCTGGATTATTTTGTATATGTGAACCTTCTTTATCGCTCCCATAATTTTGTCGAATATAATATGCAAAAGAAAAATTGAACGTCTGTTATATATTTCTACAGGACTTCTTTTTCTTTTTCTTTTTTTTTGCAATTGTTCGGGGGCAAAGAAAAACACATTTCTAATGATCTTTCCAACTATTCTCTAAATTTCATACCATAAATACCTGAATATAGATATCAAAAAGGCGCTTTCCAGTACTTTTCCACTCTGAGTTGTTTGCACTTATTTCGATTTCTGCAAAATGTAACTCTACAGAGTAGTTACCATTCACCATGTCTAGACCAAAATATCTCAATGAGGTGGGAGAGCTCCGTGTTGTTTGATAAATAGATGACTCAATAGCAGACCCATTTGGAATATTAGAAACATCAATCTTGTCCGTTGTTGAGCTAAGTAGATCAAATGTATCACCATCAACATTATTAACATAGCCAGTACTGCTAATAGCCCACCGCCTACTTTGATGCACACTACCATTAGCATACTCCAAGTAAGATCGATCATCGTCATAAGATCCCAGTTGCCTGCCTCCACAATTGATACTAATTTTAACATCTGTATACATTTCATATTGTTATTCAACAATATATATTTCTGATTTGATCTGTAGTCATCCCATACTTACTTTTGCCAGTAGTTGCTCTGGTACAAGGGGACTTTGAATCAAGGCAATTGAATAATAATGCAGCAGGCCTGATCAAGAGATAGAGAAAAGATATAAAGTTATTCAGTAATTAGTAACATTCATAAATGGTAGCTATTTGATAATTACCTATTTGAATTTGATGTGTCTAACAAGTTCCAGTTTAAGTTCCTGTAAGTAGAAACCAAACTTTATTATACTACACTTCTTAACTATTATAAACATATAAGAGCTTCTATATGCTAACAAGCCAGATGTGTTGGGCCATGTAGGAACTAATCCAGATAACTGGTTGTACGACATGTCTCTGTCAGAGAATAACAACAAAATTAGTAAGTCATGTGATTTTATTACTTAAGAAATACAAACTATATAGAAATACAAATTATACTTACATGTACTGTAAGTTCTTAAGTTCCTTGACCTCTTTAGGAAGTTCGCCACTCAAATTATTGCTTCCCAAAAACCTGAATCACATTGTTTGCAAAGTTTACAATGGAACTACATAAATTGACACCATCCATCCATCCATCCATCCATCCATCCATCTTATCTCAAAACTATGACGACCCATTTGCAACGAATTGTTCTAAAGGGATGGCATTGGTTCATTTGATATTTTCCTCTATTAGAATTATAGAAAGACAACAGACAATGATGATGTTATATTAAATCTCATATTTTCTTCACCTTGATAAAAGCTTCATATTTCTTAAAGCTTGCAAATGAGATTGGGTCCACCAAAGGTGTAAAATATTAGAGAGTTCCACAAGCACTATAAGTAAAACCATCATTTATAGCTCTGGAGCCTTGGCATAAGAAGGCAACTCTAAAATTTGAACTTATTAATCTTCAGATATAGTTACATGTGTGAAAAAAAACCTATTAATTGTATTTGCATGTGTACAAAAAAAATACTAATTGGTATTTATAGTTGTTGTATGGTATATTTTTATTTTATATTCATGTGTACAATTTATCAATAAGCATTTTACTGCTAAAGTTTATCCCTCGAAAACCCTTCGAGGCAAGTAGATAGTAATGGCTATGTTGCACTCTTTCTTGTAATTTGGGTTCTATAAACCTTTTGGTTTACGTGAAAACAATTTACTTCAATCTAATTTAAATAGAATATTGCTCACAATTTGTTCAAGACGACCAGTGATCCGAATGTACTTGGTATTTCACCTGTAAAATTGTTGAAGCTCAAGTCCCTAAGGGATCAATGTCTTAGTAAATGATTTGAAATTTTGCATTTGTACTTCAGGGCCTAAGTATAGAATTGGGGTACACTTTCGCATCCGCCAAGCGTAGCACCAGCAACCCCCTAACGAATCTCTAATTATTTTTATACAAATCCATTTGAGCTGAAATTTTATATTCTAAGTTGAGGCATGAATGCATGCTAGAGAAAACTATCCAAAAAAGAAAAATAAAAAAAAAATGGTTTTCCAAAATACAAAGAAAATGGTCTTTAAAGCATAGCATAAGCAACGTTGCCGACACACAAAGTGTTCCCCACCTTTATGCTTAGACCATTTAACCACACAAAGAATCTACATTATGTTGTTCCATACAAGTAATTGAGGTTTTTCAACTCTCCAATTTGAGCAGGTATCGTGCCAATAAAGCCACAATCACGAAATGACCTATTTCAATTTAGAGAATGAGAAATGTAATAAATATTAGTGCTTAAAATAATTGACTATTAGATAACATACAATTCTTCTAACGCCTTCAAATGGACCAAACTTGATGGCATTGACAGGTTGGTGACGCCACTTCTATCCATATACCTGCTTCAATTCATAGTGTTTTCCTTAGAAAATTGTACTTTTTTTTCTATTCTATTCTTGATTTACTTCTTTTATACTTAGCAAGGTAGGGTCTGATCTACCTTACCTACCTATATGATGTTAGGATTTAAAAAAGAAAAAAGGTTACTAATTTCCAAACTAAACCTAAAGAAAACAAGAACAATTTATTGGTTTTGTGTTTGGTTTTTTTTTTTTTTTTGTTTTTTTTTTTTTTTGGGGGGGGGGGGGGTGGGGGGGGGGG
>JAANSK020074909.1:0-16634 GCA_011763485.2 Isoetes engelmannii | reverse complement strand
GTTAGTTTTCAGCTGATCAAAAACATGCATGTAACTTTTCTTCGTCTATGGACCTGATGGTCTAACAGGCGTGATTCGATACAATTACAATTACAATTACAATTACAATTACAATTACAATTACAATTACAATTACAATTACAATTACAATTACAATATAATAGGTGCACCTCTCGGGGTTATCATAAGCTTTTAGCCATCCGTTGCAGGCTCCCTTCATTTAGGTGTATCTGGGAAGGCAGAGATTTCTCGTGGCACCTAACTAATGCCAGGTACGGGAACGGTCGTTAACGAAAAATGTAGGGAACAGGCAAGGGATCCCGGAGGACAAACTTTTTTTGCTCCAAGATATGCCAGTTCGGGATAAAAGTATCTTGACTTATCTTCATTGGCTATGTTTGGATCACGTTTACGTGTTACGAGATCACTCTTGTGTGTTTATGTGGGCCCTAGATTGGGCATGTTCTGATGAATATATCGATCAACGGTCCTCCACCTCACATCGCCCAACTGAAAGAACTTGCACCTACATATCCTATAGGTATGACATAGATGCAATGAGCAGGAGACAAGGAAGGAGTGGGAGGAAGAGGCAATTGATAAAGTTGTTGCTCTTGTTGATTGTTTACAATGAACAAGCAGAGGCAGGAGCAAGAACGGATGTTTTATGGGGCAACCCACACTCCGAAAGCACTCTTTTTTTTATGATTTCTTCTCGCTTACGATTATTGTAAAACAATCATAAATATCTTCAAGTCATTTCGCTAGATTCCATTCGAGGGACTTTTCACATAAAGCCAAACTCATATGGAATACTTCGACTTCACTAAAAACCATTGAGATGGACATAAAGGCAACCCACTTTTTTTGTGCTGAGGATGCAAATACCAGGCATTATCTATCTGTCTATACCAGGCATTAATTATCTATCTACCATCCATATCTTATATCTATTCTATTCTATCCAATGGCTAGAACTATGACAGGCATTTCAAAATTTAGTCGCGAAATAAGCAAGACGTCGCCCAAATCGAGAGAGGACATTGATGGCGACGGTCCTGGCTGAACAAAAGGTGAGTCCTTCTATCCAGCCTCAAATTATGCATTCAAGGCATCCCGTGATATAACACGTCCAAGCAAATACACATCCTTTTAGAAGTGGCCTTTACGGATTCCTTTGCCTGTCGTTTTGTGTTTGGATTTATCAGAACCAGATCAAGTGGTAACCAAGCAATGATTTGATTTGGGTTCTGAGAAGTTGCCCTTAATCCCACCATCGGATTGATAGTCTAATCATTATATGAATGTCTTTGGTTTGGTACGTTGCATTATCATCAAATCATGGCGTTCCTTATAAGAGAATCATGTGTTATTTTGTTATTTTCGTTCCTGGTATTTGTATCCTCAGCACAAGATTTGGGAAACAATACAGCAGGTGCCAATGGGATTTCTCGTTGTAGCTTTCCTAAGGGATTCGTTTTTGGGACTGCGTCTTCTGCTTACCAGGTTTTCATATCCCTCTTTCCCAACATTGTGCAGAATGTCTCTTTGTATTTGAAATCTTCTTATTCAATAATCCATATCGTGCCTTTCAGTATGAAGGTGCAGTTAAAGAAGGTGGCCGAAAGCCAAGTATATGGGACACATTCTCCCACTCTTTTGGTCAGTGGCTTTGGTGCATTCTATAAATTCCAAATATGATTTATTACATTGGTCTCATACACATAGTTCTGAAGGTAAAGTTTTGGATGGAAGCAATGCCGATAATGCTACCGATCAATATCACCGTTATGAGGTGCGTAAACTTGATTTCCTCCTCAGTGGTTTTAGAAGTATCATATTGAAAGATTTGGTTGCTAAACTTTTATCATAGTCAGGGATGGATGCAGGGGTTCTATGATTCATTTATATGCTTATAAAATTCCTTAAATGGTTTCAAGCTTGTAGTTACTTTATAGCTTCCCCATTTCCTGAGTAGTTTACTCTTTGCAAAATAACTTTGCAGGAGGACATAACATTGATGAAAAATATGAACATGGATGCATACCGCTTTTCAATTTCTTGGCCCCGCATATTTCCCGGTCTATTTTCTTTATTGTTCTTGAGCATCTGATCTTCAACATTAATTCTATCTAACACGGGCAATTCTTGTTTTGCCTGCAGAGGGCAATGAGTCCCAAGCAAATCCGGAAGGCATTGCTCACTATAATGCACTCATCAACAACCTTCTAAAGCAAGGCAAGTTTTTTAAATAGTAGGGGTCTTTCTGGCAACACTAACATGTCTTTACATATTTCAGGCATTCAACCGTATGTTACTCTCTACCATTGGGATCTGCCACAAGCACTTGAAGATTCTATCAATGGCTGGCTTAGCCCAAAGATAGTGTAATATGCTCTCACCCCTGAGTGATAAATGTGCTCAGAATCTGATTTATATGACAATGCAGCGGAAGGTTTTCAGCATTTGCTGAGGCATGTTTTGAAGCTTTTGGAGATCGTGTCAAACATTGGATAACGTTCAATGAGCCACATTCATTTGTGACTACGGGGTATAGTTTGGGAATAAATGCTCCTGGGAGGTGTACGTTTATCACCTGTTCTAATGGCAATTCTGCAACTGAACCATACGTAGTTGCACACAATGTTTTGCTCTCACATGCTGCTGCAGTAGATGTGTATAGGAAGAAGTTCCAGGTCAATGCTTGAACATATGTTTTAGCTTAACTGTCCTTCACATATTTACGCATTTGAAATCCTTGCCAGGCTATACAGAAAGGAGACATTGGAATTACACTGGATGCGATGTGGTACGAGCCGGTGACAAACAAGAGTGGTGACATTGCAGCTGCCCAGAGAGCAATTGATTTTGAGCTTGGATGGTATGCCTTAATTTGATTTCACATAGTTGTAAAGTTACGGATCTAAGAAGTTGCTAACTTGCTCAGGTTTCTAGACCCAATTGTGTTTGGAGATTATCCAAGTGTTATGCGCAAATACGTGGGAAGTCGCTTACCTGTGTTTACCATTGAGCAATCATCATTATTGCTGAACTCAATTGACTTTTTGGGTCTCAACCATTATACATCCAACTACATAGCAAACAGTATGGGGCCTCTTGTGAAGAATCTCACTGGTTATTACCAGGACAGCAGGGTTTCGAGATTATGTATATTTCTTCTCCTCTATTATTGTGTATTTTACATAAAACTGCAGTCAAAACTAGAACAGTGATCAGAGATAAGATGCGAACAAATGTTTTTGCCTTGTCTTTTGCATCATAGTATGTGCTTCTTCTAATACCGTTCTTATGATCAGCATCACGGAATGGAAAAGCAATAGGACCACGTGTGAGTTACAGGGGCTATTCCTGGATATTTGCTTACTGTTCTCCATTTCTAATTGTTTTTTGTGATTGTCACACAGGCAGCATCTTTCTGGTTGTATATTGTTCCAACTGGAATGTATAAGATTGTCACCTATATTAAAGATCGATATAAGAATCCAACTATTCTCATAACAGAAAATGGTAAGGTGGTTAGAATTTGATCACTTCTTTTGAGTGTTTAAGCTATAATTTCTCTTGTTTTGCTTAAAAATTTACAAAAACACAGGAATGGATCAGGCAAATATTCCTTTTCTCTCTCCAAGCAAAGCTGCTCAGGATGAGAAAAGAGTGCAATTTCACAATGATTATCTTCTCAATCTACTTTTGGCAATAAGGTAACATTTTTGCTGTTCCTGTGTCATGATTCTGGTTTGCAATGATTTCAAAGTAATAGTATAACCAATAACCAAACATCATATTGGTCCATTTACACTCAAATACCATCCTGTCAGAATGAAAAAAATGCACAAGGTTTTCAAAGGTACCTAATCAAGTTAAATGATAAATAATGGATAATGCCATCTTTACAGAGATGGAGCTGATGTTCGAGGGTACTTTGCATGGTCGTTGTTAGACAACTGGGAATGGGCTGCAGGCTTCACTTCCAGATTTGGGTTATATTATGTGGACTATAAGACTCAGCAACGGTATCCAAAACATTCAGCTACATGGTTTCAGTCATTTCTGGCCAAGATTGCTTGTGATAGATAAGGTAAATGTTCACAAACATGTTTTATGTTCTCCGGTTATTGTATCCATAGAGCAATTGTGGAATACTTATTAGTCTGTGGAACTCAGCCGACATCTCCATGCATGAAAAACTGTCAACTTTATTTGTTCTTACAAAAGCGATAGTGTTTTAGGGTTGAACTGACTATTATATTCCAATGTTTCATAAATACAATACTTGTGTGAAGTTGGAATGATGTTATGTGGAATGATGTTATGATGTTATGTTATATTCTGGCTGTTCCAGAGTGACTGGAATACCGGGAGCCCCGTTCCAGTCACTCTGGATCAGCCAGAATGCTGGACTCTGAAGCTCATTCCACAACGTCATGGACAAATCTTCAGAAATCTACCTGTTACAGCAGGTAAAATCAAGAATGGGCAAGCCCATTTCCATTCTGAAATGCAAGAATGCAGACCCGGTGTGCAAGAATGCACAGCCGGTGACGTCAACCATCACACATATTTCTAAGAACTAGCTTCAAAGGCAATTAATGTTGATTTTTGGAAATAGTTTTTGTGGTAGGCACTGAGCACCAATTAAAAAATAAAATTTCACAATGTAGACAACTATTTCAGCAGAATACATAAAAATAAGAGTAGTCCAAACTGAATCTGCTTTGGGACTTCTAGATACAATGTTAGTTACCTACCATTCATTAGACCATGGCTGGGATGGCAATATTTTATTGGAGACTTACTGTTTCCACATCCGATTGTTTGTTCATTTGCATTCAATTGTTATAAGCAGATTATACCACAATTTCATTGAAGAAATACATGTTAAACTCTAAATTGTGTATCATTATAATTTAGTTCTTATTTAAGCATATGTGTTCGAGAATTGAGAAAAAAAAATCCAAGTCTATGTGCATGAAGGACAACATTCAACATTGCAATCGCAAACAGGGTTATTATCTGTAACTTTCAGATTATTCTTCTGAATATTCTGAGATCAGACAAGGAGCTTAAGGTATAACTAACTGGTTTTTTCTAGGACCAGGCATTTCTAAGTCCAAGAATCGTGTTCAACGGCAGAGGAACACTGGTGCCGGAGTTAATAGATTTTGCTGATTTACGGCTCTTGGAAGTGGCATTGGAGGGAGTGGCTGTGGCAGAGCTTTTGCCGGCCATGCCTCTGCTCCGGGATACATTGTAAGCTACAGATTTAGGCTAATCTGTTTCAAAAATACATGAGCTCAAGTATTATTCGATGAAATCTAACTAAGAAAATTTCAGGGCTTTAGCAAAGTACTCGATTTGGACAAAATCTCAGGTTTCTTGGGCAACAATCACCGCCTCATCGGTTTGCAAGTATTTTGGGCGAGATTTTTACGCAGATCCGACACCTCTATAATTTTTTAAGCAGATTTGGAGAAATCTTTGTCTCCAGCGGACCAGATCCAAGCCAAGCACACACTACTATAAAACTCTTGGTCCTCTGGTCTGTTATGGCGCGGGAGCAGAATCAAGCTCTGTTAGAATCGATCTGCTGTATGAATATCCTAACCCTAATCATCTGAATATAGAACAATTTGAATATAGAACAATTACCTAAAGGTTAGAAAAGGCCTTTAGTGCTTTGTATGGACTTCGCAACTTCATATGGAGGTGCCAAATTTGTAACGTATAGGTTCATAAAAAGGGCATGGTAATCAAACTTTTGTTAATTGCTCCTCAATCAATCAAACAATCATATCAATCATATGGTTGCATATAGGTTCATGAAACGGGCATAGTAATCACTTTCAGGTTCGAACTTCTTTTCATTGCTCTTCGCAGCCTTGCACCATGGATCTGTCCATGGCCCTAATGTGCATGCTACTCATTGGCATGCCACTCGTTGCCCACAGCTTGGCTCCATGTCCACACGGTGTGATTGTCTTTGGAGACTCTCTTTCCGACAGTGGGAACTATAAACTTCTTTATCCTTCACCTTCATACTCGCGACCTGCCCCTTGGGTCTACACAAATCCTATTCCAGGCCGCGTTGGCAATAACGGGTATACCATGGTCGACTTCATTGGTAAGTCTATTAATCTAATAGCCTAGTGGTTAAACCTTACGTGTCAACACACTTGGTTTTGTTTTCGTAGACCTCACAAATACTTTCTTATGTTTCAGCAATGGACCTTGGATTTCCTCCAGTGCAACCTAACTATGGGTTGCAGTTCAATAATTTTCGAAGATCCTACAATGGTGTATCGTATTTGCATGGCGTCAACTTTGCCGTTGCATCTGCTACTGCTCGTGACACTGCGCTTAAGGTACCTTATTACCTATCTGCCCAAGTTAAAAGCTATGTCTGGTGGAGACATATGCGTCTTATATCATCTGGTAAGTGAACAACGAGATGTTTACATCATTAGGATTGTATCATTCTGATAATTTTCTCCTCGTTACTAATAGCTTTATTTGTTTTACAGAATTGACTGCTAATGCCCTTCATTTCATTTTCTTTGGGACAAATGACATCGTCATAAACTTTGCGAGAAATGCTACTATCAACCAGTTGAGATCTACAATTGTGCCCCAATCTATAGATTCTATAATGAGAGGCATTGAGGTAAGGGTTGTGTATGACTAAGGTAACCTACTGATTTGTAAATGGTTCATGATATGATTGCTTGATTCAGACGCTCCATGGCCAAGGAGCACGGAACTTTATGGTGGTAGGTATGGCAGCAATGGGTTGTTTGCCAATGTTGCTTGGCGATTTGGGCACAGGACAACACTCTGATTATGACTCTTTTGGATGCTTCACTCCCTTGAATAATGTCTCAATATTGCATAATATGCTCCTTCAAGAAAGAATGGCTCTTGCCCAAGAACAACACCCAGATTCTTCCTTTGTTTATGCCAACCTTTACAACTTGCATTTGGATGTGCTCAAAGATCCTAAGAGCGGTATTTCATTTGTATATTGGATCTTTTCTATATTGCATCTATGTTTTGGTTATATACCTAAGGCTTGCTTTGTTGACATGTGTAGGTTTTAGTCAAAAGGGAATCCAAAATGCTTGTTGCGGTGGTATTGGTCGTGCAGGGCATCCAGTAGCACAATGCACGAGGCAAAGTGTTTGCTCAGACCCTAATGAATATGTGACTTGGGATGGATTGCACTTCACAGAAGCATTCAACCGTGTTGCTGCCAAATTTCTTCTCACTGGGAAGTACGTTGAACCTGTTCAAGAGAACTTCAATGCCACATGTAAACTTCACTTGAACTAGATTTACAAACTAGATATTTTTAGCATGATAAAGCATCATCTTTCATTAATGTATGTCGTTATTCTAAATGAATTTTTATAGACAAACAAAAGTGAACTTCTACTTTCAAAGATATAAGATTTAACCATCGTTAACTATAATATTCTATTGCTCCACAATAATAGCTCTAATGTTTTATAACAATTGCAAAGAAAAAAAGTGAATCCTATGAAATATATCAACATGCTTCGGATTGACAAAATCGTTCATGACTAAAACGATACTCGAATATAGTTCTCACTAAGTGAGATGAGCTCTCACGCCTAACTAAAAAGAATTAGCAATTCTCGAAGATTTGTTGCACTCAAATATAGTTTTCACTAAACGAGATGAGCTCTCATGCCTAGCTACAAAGAATTATTAATTCTGAACATTTGATAATAATGTTTAATAATAATAATAATAATAATAATAATTTGATAATAATAATAATAATAATGCCAAATTGAAATGAGAGCTTTTGACATTAGTTCTAGACACTTATGTGTGTCATTATGTTGCACTTATGAAAACAATGCTATGGTAGGATTTTAAAATCGCCACAAGTACTAGACAATAGTGATTAACATTTATCGCCACATGCACTACACAAGTTCTTACATGGGCAAAATTTATCGCCTTCCAAAAAAGTTTTGAACCTAAAATTATCGACACATGCACTACACAAGTTCTTAAATGGGCAAAATTTATTGCCTTCCAAAAAAATTTCGAACCTAAAATTATCGCCAAAATAGTGATACCTAGATTGTGATATAGTGCATCTACACACAATTTGACATGGCATGCTAGTTTAATCTTGATAATTTGCAAAATATATACCTGGTCTGCGCCTTCAAGTGCCACTGCTCTCCCATGCTGTAATTAAGCGTGGTGCAAAGTGTTCTCTGGTATTATTGGAAGCAATGTAAATCTAGACTCATAAGAATACCAGCGAATACGTTGCCTAACCAGCTTTGGTAACCATAGTAACTAGACAAATGGACCCAGCTCCCCTTATTAAAACTTGAGTGTCTGGACCTAGAGAAATGGACCCAGCTCCCCTTATCAAAACTTGAGTGTCTGGACCATAGAGCACGAAGACATGCACACCCCACGGGTTCGTACATTGCTCATTCCTCTGGCGACACATTGTTAGGAAGTTTGAAGCATGCACAACCTCCAAACAAATCTAGCATCACATATGTTATAATGAAGGATTAACATGCAGGGTGACCAATAGATAGTAACAAAAGTAGCTGCGCACATCAAAAACAATAATACTTTTCCTACCCTTGAATGGAATTTTACAATTATTTCCAGGATCAGACTGATACCTCGTTTATAGAATCATAAACATTCCCGTTTCAATTTGAGTTGCAGAACTTTTGTTTGCAAACATATCAATATAGTGCTTGCCCTTGGCCTGGATATGGCAGCGCGCTGCATATATGATTTCCATGTGAATGGTCTGTATTGAAGAGGGTATTCATCATCAATAAGTTCTTTTGGACTTTTCATAGTAAATCTTCACCAGGGTTGTAAAAGAACACTAATGTGTAACCTAGATTGAGCTCATTCCACCACAACTCTATAAGTTCCACACTCTTGTAATTCCATTGGTCCAAGTATGAAAGATGGCATCAACATGTTAAAACTTGGAACAAACATAATAAAGTACTTGCTGTTCAGGAAAATGCTGAAGCATTTGCATATTGACAGAACTAATATATACCTGAAATATGTCCCACAATTAATGATGAGAGAGTCAGGCCTAGGCTGGACAGCAATCCACTTGCCATCCTTACAAATCTACAAGCCTCTTACATTAATAGGGACAAGTAATTATTCTTACCACCGTCTCTGGCACTTAAACAGGTAGAAGCAGAAGATTTGTAGGAAAGCTATTAACTCCTTGTTAAATCACCAGTCTCCATGTTGACCATATATTAAGACGCCCTGCAGATCATCCTCCCATAACTTCATTTCAAATTGAATAGAATATAAATCCTTGAAGTTCTCACTTACCTTTTCTGTGTAATCGCAACCACAAGTGTATTGTAGAATATACTTGCCATCCATCTCCCGATCCCATGGAGGCCCTAAAGAATCTGTAAATTTTTGTAACGAACTCATGGGAGACCGCTCGAGTAGATCTTGGTGTGGCATTTCCTAACACCACCATAAGAGGGTGGGATGGATTTCCAATAAACATCCGGATGTTTTGGACAGTTGGTTAGGATGGGGTGGTTAAGGAACATTACAGTTGGTATCAGAGCAGGGCTCGAGTTCGAGTCTCCATGGGGGCATGTATGACTTGGATACCGTCGGACGGTATGGTCTTGGCTTGGTCTTGGACACTATTGGATGGTGTGGTTTATGGTCTTGTGATGCTCGAGGACGAGCATAGTTCTAGTGAGAGAGATTGTAACGATTGGATGGTGTGATTTATGGTCTTGTGATGCTCGAGGACGAGCATAGTTCTAATGGGAGAGATTGTAACGGACCCATGGGAGACCGCGCGAGTAGATCTTGGTGTGGCATTTCCTGACACCACCATAAGAGGGTGGGATGGATTTCCCATAAACATCCAGATGTTTTGGCCAGTTGGTTAGGCCAGGGTGGTTAAGGAACGTTACAATTTTGAGTGCAGACATGTAATCATACAGGATGTGCCAATGCCACACCACCCTAGAGAGAATTTTGCAGCAAGATCATCAGCTACAATTTACTTACCTGAACATGAAGTAATGCGGTCACAATGGCTAAGCATTATGTCTACTGGTTTTTTAAAGAAATAACAGTTAGCTCTTGACACTATAAGAGGAATAAACATTGCCCATATAATACCACATAGATCTTGGGGTAATTTATATGCACACTTTATGCGTTAGAGATTACGGTCTTAGACACAAGGATAGCATCGGACTTAATGTCTCTCGAAGGGATTGAAACATGAAACTTTGACAGAACCAGCAACAACAATGAAAACTATGTACACGACAGACATGTTATTTGTTCATTCTCTATGTCTAGTCTTCCACGCTTCATATAGTTGTTTCGAAGCTTTGATCTTTTAAGAAAGTTATGTCTTCCTGTCAAAATTTGGCTATAGCAATACTATACTTACTCCTATGTGCAGTTTATCCTCGGGCTTGAGACCTGAATATACTTCCTAAATTCCCGATGCATTTGCAATCCTTTGAGCAATCATGTTGCCTCACGCCTCCTAACGCGAAGTGACAAAAGATGTAAACCGTTCGATTCACAATCGAACGAATGACAATAAAATATGCCTTCACCCAAACACCAAAACCAACGTTTGACACTTGCGTAGATAAACACTTGTATAAATACTGACACTTGTGTGAATACCATAAAATAATAGAGTTTTGCTCTATAGGAGACTCTTTTGTATAAGGTATGAAGGGTACTATTGCCTTTCATTGCGTGTGACAAAGAGATTGAAAAAGGTCATACGAAGAAAGAAATTCTACATTCATCTTAATGGCTTCCTATCTAGGCCTTTTGGGAGTTGAGTAGAGCCTACATACATGTCATACATGTTAATACCTCATTTATGGCACAGCGTATTAATAAATACAAGCACACAAATAGCATGCATACGTCGTCGTAGCGTATCAGAGGACCACATCCACACAACCTTGAATCCCTGCAAGTGCATTACAACCTATTTGGCATTGGAGACCGTAATATGGTAAAGGTTAACTGCAATGTGTTAAATAAGGTGAAAATGTTATTCATAAAACTACAGTCCTAACTCCCTTTTCAGCTGGTTCAACATCTCCTCAATGTCATTTACATTTGCATCGGTTGCCTTTCCTGCTTGTTTGTCCTCTCCAAAGGGTTTAGCTTCTTCCTGTTCAACACGATCATCATCTTTATCTGGTTCAATGTTCAATTCCTTCTCCAAGAACTCGACAAACTCTTCACCAAGTTCCTGCAATATAGCATTATAGAAAGAGAACCATCAATCATACAAATCATGCGTGCATCCAATCAGAAATTTGATTTACAATATCCAGTGCATAGGCCTCTCACCAACGAGATGCACTAAATTGTAGGACGTGATTGCTAAGCACTATTATGGTTTCCTACACAATTCATTGCCTCCTAATTGGTTTTATCTAAGTTTTTCCCATCTGTTTGCTGTCCCTTATTCAATATTTATATGACAAATTTATTACTAATTGTTTTCGAACCATCTTGAAAACAACTATAACTTATTAAAATTGTTAGAAGCTTTTGTAACAGCAATAAGACATGAGATCCGAGTTCAAGTATCAACTAAATTTATGTTTTTTACTTCAAGGACATCGTATATTGCTGCATCCTTTGCTGCACCCTGTGCAACAAAAAGAGAACCGGATGTTCTATTGGCTAGTGGTACAGGTTGCAGTGAAACACATGTTAGGTTGGTTAGCAGGATAAAACCATACAGAATTGCTTAAGGAGATGGCCACTATAATTCACAATTACATTTCCCTCAAGTTTGCAACTTCAACCCAAAACTTGGTTCTGTGGAGAACAGCACAACAGAAATATTAATTTGATCATAACATTAGCCTTTTCTAACAGCTTATGACAGTTCTAAACTACCATTGGATCCTACTCGCCGAACTATTATCTGACATAGGCATCGAGCATGAAGCTATGATCAACAAGACCACTCTTCAGATGATATGACTTTGGTGGTTATCCTAGCTAAGAGTAGAGCAACTTAGTAAATTACAGTCTAATATGCATTGCAGGCTCCAAACAACATCAAATCCTTCTATGAGGCTTACTTTACTTGGCAGCCTTTGGTGTCCTAAGTGTCCTACAGGTGTTTATAATCTGCAGCACAATTAACACTTCCATGTGGAGCCGCTGATTTCTATGCAGGTTTCCAAAGACACACTGTATTATTTTGCAAACGTGGCCACTTCTTCATGTTATAGTCACTAGAAATAATGTTTGGCATGTATTATTTACCGTAAAACCTGAACCAAGGAAAGCAGCTGCCATCACATTTTTTAGCACAATCAGCTGGGGGAAACTACTAGACCTCTCAGATAGTATGCACATACCAACTACAATGGAGAGAAATGGTTTAAAGTTTGAGACAGCCTATTTCCTACATATTCCAAACTTATCATTCGGTAAGAGTTCACACAATGTTATCATTTCACATGCTTCGAGCTCTAACAACAAAACTCAGATACATGATCGCAAACACCTCTTTGACATTGATCCCAAAAGCCAACATTCCACTAAGCTCACCAGCCCTGTTGTGATGATGAAGCATGAAGGCCTACGTGTCACATCTTAATACCTCAACTGTAACTACCTTTCCGTTTCAAAACTTTAAACCAGCAACATGATCTTACAAAAGCCTGGAGTATACTTGTACTCGCTACTTCCAAAAATACCTAATGTCCTGTCTGTCCCTGTCAGCCCAATTATGCTAGAATTGCTCGAAAATATTACTTTTGTTATGCATAAGTAATAATTCACTTATATTAACCAATTGCAGCTGTCTGATTTCCCTTTCCGGGCTTGCTTTTCAAATCCCACCCTCTCTTCAAATCTTGAATATCGATTTTGACAAGCATGTCAATTCAGGTTGCAAGGCAGTAGGCTAATCTGAAGTCGCACAAGCTTCACCAAAAGTGGGTCATCAAGAGTGGGCAGCTTGATCCCAGTGCAAACTTGCAACTTGTGATTCTGTTGAGAATCACCCAATGCTGAAACCCAAAAGCAGAATTCCTGGCAGGATATGTCCAGGCTCCAAAAACTCCATTTCTCTTTGTTGTTATATGTAGAGCTCTAGCTCACTACTGAAGCACATTAAGGGTATTTCAGTCAGACCAGACCTCTGCTTTTTTCTTAAAATGAATCAAAAAGGTATTTCAAAATTTGATTTTTAAGGCAAATATTCTTATAGATATATCTGCATCCTATTGCCAGCCTTTTCATTCTGTACTGCACAATAGCAGAGCCCCTTCTCAACTTGTACTAGAATTCAGCCCTTATCATGGCCATTACTGATAGAAAAATATTCTTTCTTGCATTATAACTCCAAAAACAATGTCACATTCTTGCTGTATTTAGTCCAGGGTACTATATTTTGTGAAAGAGCATATAAATATCTTGAGGTAACAAACCCCCAACATTCATTTGCATGCCTCGATGTTGAAGATAAATAGAGTACAGAATAACACTTCTTTCAGCTCTATTGATACCCTTTAACCCAATAGAGACAATGGTATCCTTTGTGTCTTTCTTGATTTTGAATAAAAAACAAACAGGTTACCTCTCACCACATACAGAAACTGGTGGCGAAGACAATTTTGTTCCCAGATGAAGCTCTCATAATCAAGCCACAATAATCTTTTCCATTCCTACTGGTTAACTCAAGTTCTTGAAGCTCGTGTGAAACGCCATTTTCTCCCCAGGTGGAGCTGTCATACTATGACCACAATAGTCTTTTCCATTCCTACTGGTGAACCTAAGTCATGGAGGCCCTGGAATAGGTTAAAGATGTTTATACTTAGAAAAAAGGAGATGCTGATTCAAGATGACGAGTTGGAATCCTGACGTTCCATGCTACAGCTTCCCAAATCCCTCTTTCATCATAAACGAGCCAACACCATTACAAAATTTCTACTTTGTAAAAATTACTAGTCCTATAATGCATGAACAAAAATGAGTGTTGCTAGTAGAACTGACCGCCAACTCTTCCAAGAGACTTTTCGGTCTTCCTTTTGAGGCTCTAAATTCCTCTCGTAAGTCACGAAAGAAGGCTTCTGTAGCACAATATATGAAATTATCAGCATTGTAGTAATGCCTGTTATGTCCATTCTAACTAAATGCAAATTGTAACGATAAAAACCTAGGCCGTAAAACTCCTCCTCCTCCTTCCTATATTTTGATTTCCCACCAAAGCCAGACCAGGTTTCATTTGCTTGTCTCTTTGAGTCATATTTGGCACGCTTTTTAGGATCAATCAGTGTTTGATACGCATGCTTGATTTGCAAAAACTTTTCTTGGGCATCTGGCTGCATTGGAAAAGGAAGCTGGCATTTAGTGCCTTTACTTGTGTCCCACCCAACACCTGTGGAAGATCAATGTATCAAAACCAGTCCCCAGCTAAGGCTAATTATAACATTTTGATTACAGCCCAAGAACAACTTACTTGTTTGTTGACATCTGGGTGAAATTTTAGAGCCAATCCACGATATGCCCTCTTAATTTCCTTTTCTGAAGCCTTCGTGTCCAGTCCCAGTATCTGATAGGGACTTCTTACGGAAGAGCAAACGGCCTTTGCTGTCAAATTTCTAGCACCACATATGCGGTTGTGTTTAAACCATCTAGTTCTGTTACCCACGTTCTTGAAGAGCAAACCACCGATTCTGCTAGGACTAGCGCTTGAGTTTGGCGAATCTGAAGTAGGGATGAACTGGGCACATGGAAGAGGCCATAATCCACCCCGCATGAGCATTTGATGATTCTATGTATGCTCTTCCTGTTACAGCAATGAACTCTTGCTTTTTAGCCCCAAAGTCGAGTGGTCATGATGCATTTGGGTTGATTCGTCCCTGATTTGATTTGAGGGGCGATTTGATGCTTTTGGGGGTTTAATTCGTGTAGTGATTAACTTGCTTAGGGCACAACCCAGAGAAACAGATTGGGGACGACCCCTCTCGTGAAGAACAACACTGCATTCTATAGGCATTATAGAATTTTTTTTGTCAAGCCTATTCTTTTGAGGTTAGTACTTGTTGTAACATCAGAAACATGAGCTATCTAGACAATTGATTGATTCGAGTTTTTTTGAAGCTTCAAAATAAGTCTGTAGCGCTCTAAAAAATTGCATAGTTCTGTTTTTTTTTTAGATAATCTGCCATTTAAATTGATGGTTAGGTCTTTTTTTAATCTGGAATCTCGCCTTGAAGAAGGTTCTCAGAAGGCACAGGAAAAATTGTGAATACATGCCTACCTATAATCTGCGTTATTCTGTTTTCTGCAGTATATCAAGTAGCAGAATTGAGAATCATGTACCAAATGAAATCATGCAAACGAGGTTTTCGCTAACGTTGTCTCTATGGTGTAGATAACGCCCTGGCCAGAGGGCGTTACTGGAAAAAAAATTTGAGGACTGGTCAAAATGGCAAGGGTGTGCGTAGCACGCCCGAGCCATTTTGGCCAGCCCGAAATTTTTTTTTTACAATAATGCACGAGGGCCAGGGCATTATCGCCCTTAACGTCACTGGTTCAAGATTTTACACTGAGCAATCTGGCAGATTCTTCAAGTCTGTTTTGGAGCTCCATTTTACAGACTGAAGAAAAGAAGGCAGAACTGGAATGCAAGAATCAACCACTGGAACTGGAATGCAAGAAAGCCATGTTCCGGGCAGCACTATTTCGGCTTTCAACGACAAAGCCCTGTTCCGACAGCACTGTGGCAACGCTCTGTTATTGCTTTCACGGGAAGCCCTATTCTTCTGGCAAAGCCTTGTTCCTTGAAAACGTGTTTACTACATGTCAAGAAGAATGAAGCCATAGCAGATCCGACATCCTGAAGCTGTTCAAAAAATGAGAAACATTAGAAATCGAAAGGAAAGGCAATCGCCATAGTCATACCTTACCCTACGCCAACAGAAAGAAGCATCGCAACATACGAGGCCCTACGTCGGCAGGAAATCCTAGAGTGTTATGCAGACTGGCAGAGGAAACTCTAGGATATTACAGTACATCCCTATAAATTTTGAGCTGCAGGTGCGTTACTAGCTGGTAATGCTGTCAAATGAACGGTTAAGATTAAATATAACCGTGTAGAATTGAGAACCAGTGCGTTAAGGATGAGGTAAATTTGTCAGCAACACCAACTGATTATCCTGCTACAGAGTCCATAGAAGTTAAATTAACATTTGAGCTTTGTCACGTCGGAATGCAGACCAAAATTTCAAAAGTTAGAGTGGCTTGATGAGCCTCTGAAAGTTTACAGTTTTATGTCAACTGCCAGTTTACGATTAAATAGAACTAGTAACGGGTGCCGGCGTTGCCGGGCATAAATACGATTATATTGTAGATAGCTATGAAGTCGTAGATATCTATTCAACACCTTGCTCGGATGGGATGAAGTTAAAGGGGTTTTCATCATCCGTCAAGAATAGCATCAACCATATCAAGATTTAGGAATTAGGAACCATTTGGGCTCATATTGCACATTGCCTACTTACCTCATCAAGCATGTATAGGGGGATTGG
>JAANSK020074798.1:0-16641 GCA_011763485.2 Isoetes engelmannii | reverse complement strand
TGTTAGGGCCTCTGCATCAACTCTAGGAACTGTCTGATGCACTCCTCTAAATAAGTCTCTCCTGGATGCTGCCATACTAACCTCACTCTCACTCCTAATCTCACTCCTCTGCACAAAACAAACTAAAATGCGCCGCAAAAACCCTAAACCCTAACCCTTAAATGAATAAAAATGGTTCGTGTAAGCGAAAAAACGACTTCGCTTATGCGAAAAATCTTCGCGTAAGCGAACTGTGGCGTCCGCGTAAGCGAAACCCAAAACGGTTCGCGTAAGCGAACTGAAAGGTTTGCTTACGCAAAAATTTGTCCGCGTAAGCGAACTTGAAGCTTCGCTTACGCGAAAATTTTCCGGACCGGATTTTTTTTTGCCGTAATTTTGACGTTTTATACTTCAAAAAGTTGCCGTATCTTACATAAAATACTTTTGGCGTATAATATGTATGCCGTATTGAACCTATCCCTGCTTTACGTATTTCTTCTAGCTTTATCAATCTGTAGGCATTTGCCTCGAGAACACGCACCCCATGCTGCGGAAAAGGAATCCTTTCAGATGAAGCCCTAGCCATAGCCAAAAGGTTTCGAAGAATCGAGAAGAATTGAGCTTATAAATGGAGCTGGCCTACGGGAGGAGAGTACTCAAAACTGTGGAGACTATGGGTTTTAAACTTAGCTTCATGGTCTCCGCTTCACAATAGAAATGGTTTTATATGAAGTGGTTTTCTGCTCATCTGGTAGAAAAGGAACAAAACCTTCTCCTTTTTTATATGAAGAAAAGGAAAATAGTTCCAATTTGGAACGGTTTCATTGATGGCTACATTCCCGATGGAGGTGGCAGTTTTAGAGGTCATAACGTGCCTCTTGCCTTCAAGTCTGTTAGGAATGGGGAATGGCCACTGATGTACACTAGGGCTAATTGCCGAACAGTATCCACAGGCACTGGCTTGCAATTCTTGTAGCCAAAACATATTCAGCTCTTGTTGAAGGGCGCAACTGAATGTACTGCATGATCAATAAAATTCGTCTTTGTGTCGTGTCTTTGCCCTGCAACTCAAAAAGTTCATGAATTCAATATTTGTCCATAATTAACGAAACAGTGCTTTCTTAATAGGGCACTTGCTTCCATCAAAGAACTTGTCATGGGATTGCTGTCTAGGATAATAGATCCTGGTGAATCAAAAGTTTGCACAATAAATTGCATAAAGTTTAGAGATTTTACCAAATTGTATCTACATACACTTGCATCTCCTGCAACAAACTTGTCAGATTCATGCATGCCACGGAACATAATTTTGTTATTGTGATTCAGACCTTTCTGAGTGTATGGTCTTTCTAGGAGGGGTGTAACTGCCATTCCAATTCTACTATACACACCATGGCTAAGAAGTTGTCTCAATGAAAGTAAAATCATTTTTAGAAATGTTAAAGGCACATCGACTTGAAATAACATAGGTCCTCTTCCTCGCCAAGTTGCATCTTCTAGCTACAAAGTCTATCCAAGCAACTTGTTCTAATGTTGACAAGCACAAGTCAGAACCTTTGCCATCAAAATACAGGATTGCAAAGAGGTTGTTATTCATCTGCTTGCTTCAAAAGTATTCCACTCGGGAACCTCTTAGGGTTGGCAACTCATATGTTGTATGTTTCTACCCCAATCCCTGACATTCTTATGTTTGTTATATTGTACTTTGCTCCTTCTCATTGTCCTGCAGAACTCTCTTATCTTCTTCACGTAGCCTTTATGATGGCCTGCTATGGAGCCCTTGGAAACTATACTGACATCTATTTGTATATATAGAATTTTTGTTTCTCTGTGCTTTACATTTATGCCTTTTTTTTTTTTTTTTATGGAAAGACATCAATCTATTCATCATCACAGCATGAGTACAATAGATACATCACATTCTACATATGGAGGCCAATCCACTACCTACCCGCGATAGCTTATGCTAAGCTGCTTGCATGTGATTATCTAGTACATATGGCAGTACTTTGCATTGTTATGTGAGACAGCAGAATTCACATGGTCATTTTCTATTTCCATGTCTCCTATCCACTTGATTCTTTTTGTTCCTTTTCTATCAAGTCATTTGTATTATCTTCCACATACTCAAGTAAGAATTGGCCAGGACATGCTTTGCTTTTATGCTTCATCACGGAGACTGGACCTCATACAATGGAGTAGGACACGAATCTATTGGCAAGAAGCACACCATCTACTCGTGAACTATGGGATGTGACTGTTGCCATATGAGAACTCTAGAAAATAGATTGCCATATGTTTCAAGTTTCTCTAGTATTTCTGGATACATGTTGGATTCTTTTGGACTACTGCACCAAGAGTGGACACACCATGACTCAATATGCTTCATCAAGTAATTCTATGCTTATCATTAGCAAGTGTAACGGGCTCATGGGAGACCGCTTGAGTATTTGATCCTTGAATGTGCTTGTGGAGCATTCTCGAGAGACCGGCATAAATGGGTAGAAACGACTACTCATAAACATCTAGATGGTTCTTTCCACTTAGTAAAGGACATGTTAGTTAGGAACGTTGCATTTGGTATCAGAGCAGGTTCTGAGTTCGAGTCTTCATGGTTGCCTATATGCAGGGGTAATTTGTGCATCCTTGGTAATCACTATGTCACTGGTATACATGGTTAAATTATAGTCTTGGATGCTCGAGAACGAGCATAGTTCTAGTGGGAGAGATTGTAACGGGAGACCGCTCGAGTATTTGATCCTTGAATGTGTCTGTGGGGTGTTCCCGAGACACCGGCATAAATGGGGTAAATTGTATAGCCTTGGTAATAAGTGTGTCACTGGTATTAACATAGTTAAACCATAACCTTGGATGCTCGAGGACGAGCATAGTTCTAGTGGGAGAGATTGTATCGGGCATGTGGGAGAGATTGTATCGGGCGCATGGGAAACCGTTCGAGTATTCGATCTTTGAATGTGCTTGTGGGGCATTCCCGAACACTGACATAAATGGTAGAAGCAACTACTCATAAAAGTCTAGACGGATTTGCCTAGTTGCTTAAAGACTTGTCGATTAGGAACGTTGCATTTCAAATTGTAACAGACCTATATAGGAGACCACTTGAATAGATCTTGGTGTTGCATTTCCTGATACCACCATAAGGGGGTGGGATTGATTTCCCATAAACATCTGGATGTTTTGGCCAGTTGATTAGGCCGGGGTGGTTAAGGAACCTTACATCAAAGGTTTTTCGATGCATAGTCCAGTGTTGGGAAAGGTCACAGGTTCCAATGTATTTGATGTTACATGAGTTGTACTTGATGTTGTATGATCAGTGAAATATGTTGGCGTCTGGATGTTTGGTCTAGCGGTAACACACTAGTCCTAAAACAAATATGTCTCGAGTTCGAGGCCAACTAGAGTCGCATTCAATGTAAGGTGGTTGGAGATAGGACCCAACAATTACACAACAAAGGGATATTAGAGTGGTATATGTGTCATATCTCCGACAACACACTAGTTCCTTAGCAATGTGATATCGCATTCGAGACTACCCAGAATTGCACTCGAAATTGTTGGGAGTCAAATCCCAACAGATGCAATGCAAGGTGGTCGGAGGCAGGGCCCAACCAAGCAATGTCGTGTGGTGTGTAGTCATATGTCCAGTTGGATACTGCCTAGTGGCGTGGCGTGACGTTAAAACTACTATTACCAAGTGAAAGAATGTGCTAAGTACATCCACTTGACGTAAGAAAATGTCACATATTGCTAACAACACTTTCAATGTATTCAACTTCTATTACCAAATGTGATATCGCGTTCGAGACTACCCAGAATTGCACTCAAAATTGTTGGGAGTAAAATCCCAACAGATGCAATGTAAGGTGGTCGGAGACAGGGCCCAACCAAGCAATGTCGTGTGGTGTGTGGTCATATGTCAAGTTGGATGCTGCCTAGCGGCGTGACGTTAAAACTACTATCTGTCTGTCTGTCTATTACCAAGTGAAGGAATGTGCTAAGTACATCCACTTGACGTAAGAAAATGTCACATATTGCTAACAACACTTTCAATGTATTCAACTTCTATTACCAAGTGAAGGAATGCGCTAAGTACATGCATCAAAGCAATATGGGAGGATCTTTAGGTATATGAAATGGATGGAAAGTTTTTGTTGCCTTTTGTAACTACTTTATTTATTTGATGGTGCTTCTTGGAATGCCCATTGTTTAAGATCATAATCTAAATATTATCTTATTGAATGTACTAAACATATGACAATGCTAAATGTTTCGGACTACATTCTTGTCTATTGTGTACACGACCCAAGTAAATGGATAAGGCTATAAAAAAGGTTAATTGCTTTGTTCCAAACATGGCAAAGAATCATACAGAGGATTAGAATTGTCCATGTATATATGAGAGACAATAGGAATATACTCGTGATCATGTTCAATTATGGATGCCGTATTAAATAACTGTAATCACATCTTTAAGATTAAAATGATAAATGAAAGTTTGTTTGCAACAAAAAGGAATCTCATTAGCAAAAGAGGCATTCTCTTGATGCTATGTGACCTGTTAATTGTGGTTAAAATACTAATAGCGAACCTAATGATTGATGCGTTTCTCTGAGGAGGATAAACACTTCTTGCACCGCTTGAGACAGAATCTCAGACAAGCCGCAAGTGACAAAGACAAGCTTTCAATGCACATCTGGAATCTCAGAAAGGCAGGGATAGAAAGACAGTCACCGACAGCAGTGTCTTCCACTGTCGCCATGTACCCAACACATGGTTGGTTGCGTGACTCAGTAGTAGCAGGAGCGCCGCGAGAAAGACGAGTCCACAGAAGAGATGGGTGAGTGCAAAGCAACATCAGGCAAGCACATGGGGATCACTTGCGAAACCCCCCATAAGGGGACAAGGGGCATAGCATACCAATATAAGAAAACATGGTATATAACGGTGGAAAACAATAATGTATGTCTGCCACGTGGCGACGCATGAGAATGACGCGTAAACAGCCCATTGTCGGCCAAAAGAACGACAGAAAGGGTCTTTTTACACTGACACGGCACAAATTAAGGCCATGCCTGGCGACGGGTTTTAGGGTTAGGGCTTTTTCCGCTTTTCTACGAAAGCAGACAGAGATGGCCCACGGCCGAAGCTTGCTCTCGACATGCTGCCGTTTTCGGCCATGGCGGTGGCGGTGCCGGATTCGCGGTATGTCTTGGATTTCTAAACTCTTGAAAATTCGCCGTGGTTTGTAAATGCTCCTTCTGTTTGTCTCCGCTGTGGTCCCCAGTTCTGTCAAGCATCGAATCTGATGATCGAAAAAACAACCAGTTTTCGAGATGCGTCTGTTCTCGTAAGTAATCAAGGCATTTGTTGATTAGGTTAATATATGGATTTAAAGCTTTCTTTAAGGGATGTTTGGCGCGGTGCATTTACTGTGCACAGTCAAGCTTTGGATTCCTGTATCAGACCCTTATCTCAGCCTTAGAACGTGCTAATCTGCCATAAAATCTAGTGCAAAAAACTGCTGCATGCTTGTCTGACTGGCTCCTATTTGTCCACGAATCTGCTGGATTAAATGTCTTCATCTTGCATAGATTGTGTAAGCCCACGATCTCTCTGACCATCTGGGTTTATGTACTGTATGCTTCTTTTTAAACTATTGAATGTATATTCTAGCTGCTTGTTATCTTTGTGGATTCCACGTTCAGCCAGAAGATTCCTAAAAAGTTTTCAGAAAACAATTCTCCACTGGGGGGCTGTATCAGGAACTCTACCCAAGATTCCATCCATGTGGCACATGATTGCTTCTTTTTTTCCTCTTTTACGTGCATATAGAAATCTGTTTGCAGTTACAACATGATATTTTTATGTGGTCAGAAACTCTGGTTTTCTATGCCGATTCCTTCACATGGAGAAAAAAGATAGTCAAACTGTCATTTTGAATATTTACCATATTTGCCTGGGAAGAGGATAGATTCTACAGTATCTTGTTTCAATCATCAAAAAGACCTATCTATATTTTACCAGCTGCTTGAAAAGACCCTTACCAATATCTACCTACAAAGTGCTAACCATCTAGCAATCGTCAAACAATACTTATAATAGAACGAAGACATGCAAACCAAATTAATGGTTGTATGGTGTTGTGCATCTTTTGCCTATTTAATAGCTTATTTTCCCTCTTGATTGCACTAACTTGGAGGTAGTATCGTTCCTCCCTTCTTGAGATATAGAGAGAGAGTTTAAAAATGTGATTAGAGGTTTTAAATTGTCTATGGGAACAAGTGATCTGAGCTTCTTTTTTATTATCACATGCGAGTTGCTCCAAATACGCTTTTTATATATTACTTACACATTTACTTCTAGTTCTATATCCTTTTGGGATAATCTTGTTCTAAGGGATAGTATTATACGTTTGATTTGCTATAGAAGAAACTTTTTATTCTGATTTTTTAGTTCGATTTCCTCTAGAAGTAATGTTTTATTCTGGTTTTTCATTGTCAAAAATTGGTAGAAATTCGTATTTCAACGTTGTACTTGGTTTAAATTCGTATTTTGATATTGACTTCATAGTTACCATTTAATTTATTCTTTGGTGGTCATTTTCCATTTATATAGGTGTTAATTCGTATTTCAACGTTGTACTTGGTTTAAATTCGTATTTTGGTATTGACTTCATAGTTACCATTTAAATTATTCTTTGGTGGTCATTTTCCATTTATATTATATAGGTGTTATTATAAGTTGTATAAAAGGAGGCAATTTCTTGTTGGTAGGAGACAATTGTAGTGCTTTGTTTTCAAGGATCACTTTTTTTTTACAGCTATTAGGCCACGAAGTCTCCATTAATGGCATATAAGTTGCTGAAGACAAGATTGAAGCATTGGAGGAGCTCGTTCCTCCCAAGAAACTCAAACAAGCGAAGATCTTCATAGGTATGACAAGCTTTCTAAGATGTATCGACAAAATTTGCGTAGAGCATAAGATCTCGCTCAAGTTTTTGCTAATAGGCGTAGACGTGATGTTACTTGTGAGGAAAGTGATTATGTGTTTTTGAGAATTGTGTATCCTTCATCATTACGAATTAACACCCCAAAACCGTTCGTTAAAGAGGGATTGTCTAAGTTAACATCGAGGTATGTTGGTCCTTTTAAGATTGTTAAAAGGCTAGGTACCAAAGTATATGATATACGAGTTGGCGTTAATATAAGATTTCATTTGGGATCCATTTGTATTTCATGTAAGCTAGCTTAAGCGTGCTATATTAGATAAGGATAATGTTGTTATTCCTGAGAGTATACCGTTGTCATGAACCTACGCGAAGAACAAGAATCGGCAAGAATTTGATATGTTGATCAAAAAATAAAAAATAAAAAATACAATGGCTCGAAGGCTCAAGACTGGCGTTGAACTGAAATGGTTCGACAAGAATAAGGCTCCACTATATATATATGTATACCAACGGTCTAGATCGTGCTACTCCAATGGATGAGATCTTGTCCAAGTGTCGTACAAGCACATAGGTTTTAGAAATGTTCTAAGATTTTCTCGCATATGTGGAAGATGCAGAAGAATATTATCAAAGGAGAATAGGTAGTGCACTTAGCTAAGGTATGTGGCGCACGACTAGAAGGTTGTGAGTTTGAACTTTCTCTTATGCAACCACTTTTTTACCCATGTGAAGACCATCTTTTGTGCATACGAGTATAATGCTCGTATAACTTGAATATTCATATGGTCGTCACATCATTCCCCTTTTACGACGGCGTCGAGTCCTTAGAGCTGGTGTTGGAGTACGTGGACTTGGCTTGTTTGGATATCGGTGGTGGAATTTTGCAATTTTGTTAAGGTCATTGCTCAGATTGTTGGCAGGTTCCCATGGTCGATTACTTGGAGAGTATCCTTCCCAGTCGACAAAGTAATACAGTTGTCGACGGAGAAACTTAAAGTCCTGAACCTTGCGAACCTTGAACTCTTTATGATCATCTATTTCCACTTGTGGACGCGGTTGTGGTACTCAATCTGGGAAGGGATTAGGCGTGTACAACTTCAATACTTAAACATGAAAGGCTGCGTGTAGCCCAGCTGGAGGGAACTCAAGCCTAAACGCAACATCACTGACTTGAGCCGTGATTCGATACGGAGCAAGGCGAGGATAGTCAAGTTTGTTGCAGGGACGTGTAGTAGGGAGGTCCCTACGTAGGAGCCAGACAAGGTCACCAACATGGAAAGCAAGAGCTTCTTGACGATGCAAATCAGCATAATGCCGATAGCGTTCCTGTGCTTGAAGAAGATGGTGTTAAAGATATGATTGGAAAGCTTGGAGATTCTCAAGTCGAGATTCAGCACTGGGATTGACAAAGTAGGATCTGATGGCGTCAAAAGACCAACGAGGATGTTGGCCAGTGTTTAAAAAGAATGTGGTCTGGCCAGTGGAGTGATGTATTGAGTTATTATAGGCAAACTCGGTAATGGAAGCCAATCGACCCAATCATCTTGCTGATAACCGATAAAACACTTAATATATTGCTCCAAAGTTTGATTAGTGCGTTCTGCTTGCCCATTACTTTTTGGGTGATGAGCAGATGTCAAAGAGCGGTCGATATGTAATTGCTCCAGAAGTCTCTTCCAAAATCCTGCGACGAACTGAGGTCCTCGATCACTGATGATAGTGTTTGGCAATCCATGAAGTCTGACTACTACATGAAGAAAGAGATCAGCTGTGCCTTCGCTGGTGATGGTGCCGTTACAAGGAATAAAATGAGCCATCTTGAAGAAACAATTAACGACGACCATGATGGCATCATGACCCTGAGAGAGTGGCAGTTCTGGAATAAAATCCACAGATATACTCTTCCAAGGTCCATTCGAAACAGGCAATGGCTGAAAAAGACTATGAGGAAGATGTCTCGGAACCTTTGCTCGACAGTAGATATCACAAGGACGAATGAAAGCCTCAACAGAGCGGCGGAGCCCAGGCCATCAATAGTCTCGACTAATGAGTTGAAGAGTCTTGGCCACTCTAAAGTGTTCGGCCATGGGTGAGTATGACAAGGCTGAAGAACTCGAAGTCTAGGTGCACCATTCGGAACATACAGAAGTCCATCATGACAAAGAAGTCCATCCCGTGTCTCAAAATGATCATAATCTATCTGCATTTGTTGAGAAGAGGATGTTGAGCCAAGATGTGAAGAGATATCTTGAGCTAGTGGATCTGAGGGGAGAGCTGCCCAAACAAACTCCAATATGGCCTAAGCATGACCTGTGACTGTTGATGGAATGCGGGATGACCTGGCTTAGGCTCAAGGTAGGAGCGTTGAGATAAGGCATCCGGCTTTTATTGGAGAGGTCCTGGTCGGTACTTGATCACAAAGTCAATGCGTGATAACATTTTAGTATGCCACCGTGCTTAGCGACGGTTGAGTACTCCGGCAGACTGAAAATATTCTAGGTTTCGATGATTTGTATATACTATGACCTTATGAGGAGACCCTTTCAGAAAAGAATATCCACTCCTTCTAGAAAAGGGTCTCCACTCCTCAAAAAAAATCAATTATCGCCCACAATTCCTTGCCATAAATTGGATAGTTTTTCTCAGCAGCCTGGAACTTCCGTGATTGATACGCAATCGGATGCAATTCATGGACGTCCCCCTCCTGTAATAGAATATCGCCCTGAGCAAAATCAGAAGCATCTGTTTCGACAATATATGGGCGCAAAGGATCTGCATGAGCAAGAACTGGTGCCGTGGTGAAAGCATGCTTTAAGATCACAAAAGTGGATTCTGCTTCCACACTTCATTCGAATGGCACATCTTTTGACGTGAGGTGGGTCAAAGGAAGGACAATGTCCGAATAGTCCCGAATAAAATGCCGATAAAAATTGGCAAATCCAAGAAACACTAGATATCTCGGACAGAAGAAGGTGTTTACCACTCCAAAATAGTGCGGACTTTTTCGAGATCCATAGAGACACCCTGGGCTGTGATGCAATAGCTGAGGAACTCAACATAATCCTGCTCAAACTGGCACTTCTCTAGCTTGTCATAAAGTCCATGTTTTCGCAGCTTCTGAAGAACCTTTCGGACATGGTCTTCATGGTCTTCTAGGGTCTTTGAATATATTAGGATATCATCCAAATAGATGATAACAAAGAGGTTCAAAAACTCCCGAAAAACATCATGGGTGTTGGAAAACTGTTGGGGCATTGGTAAGATCGAAAGGCATGACAGTGTACTCAAAATGCCCATACCGTGTTCGAAAGGCGGTCTTCTACTCATCACCTTCCCCGATCCAAATAAGATTATAGGTGCCTCGAAGATCAATCTTGGTGAAGTACCGTGTGCCTTGCAGCCGCTCAAGTAATTCTGGGATCAGAGGGAGAGGATACCGCTTGCACACAGTAATTTTGTTGAGGCCGTGGTAATCCACAACCAACCGCAATGTACCATCCTTCTTGAAGACAGAGAAGATGGGGGCCCCTACAGGAGACTGAAAATGCCGGATAAATCCAGTCGCAAGATTCTCATCGATATAGGTCCGCAGCGCCTCCAACTTTGTCGGGGACATGCCATAGATAGGACCAAATGGTGGGGTTGTTCCTGGCTAAAGATCAATGGGACAGTCATAGGGATGATCCTCTGGAAGCTTGCTGGCTTTGACCTTGTCAAAAACATCAGCAAAATCCTTGTACTTATCAAGGATAGGTGCAAACACCACTGAAGCGGAGCTAGTTGTCGGATGAACTTGAATTGCAAATGCAGAATTGAGATATTGTCTTCCCGATCTAATAAACTTGTGGAGTGAAATCTTCGAGATGCGGAGCTGAGGGCGTGAAGAAACCTCCACAGGAGCAAGATCAAGAGCAAGAACTTGAGCAGAAACAGGGGTAGGGGCAGGAGCAGAAACAGAAACTAGGGCAGGAGCAGGAACATGAACAGGAGCAGGGACTGGATCAGGACACGGAACGGAGATAGGAACTGGAATATGAACGAGCATAGGATCAGGGGTCCATGATACTTTATGAACTGGAGCGAACATTGACGCTGAGGCAAGAACTGCAGGTGAACAGGGACTGGGATAAGAGTCAACGAATTGGAATGATCTAAAGCGCCAATCAATCTGTGGGTTATGCATTCAAGGCAAGGAAGGCCCAAAACCACTGGCGCATGAGGGCTGGTGATGAGATTGAAGGAAATGCTGCAGGAAGCTCTCTCGAATAGAACTCGCAGGGGCGCAGCATCTACTTTTAGAATGGCATGTTTAGTAACGAACACGCTATCCATAAAGCAAACATTTACACCAGTATCGAGATGCGCCAATGCATCTAACTTCATGACCCCTGACTCCAATGATATGGGAATGAAAAACTCTTTACTAACCTTATCTGATGGAATATAATTCTTTTGATGCATGAAAGGAGTCTGAGAAATTGCGACCAGTCGTCGAGAGACTCCTATTACTCGGACCGGCCCCTGAAGTTTTTCGGCTGACTTGGGCGCTTAACAGGACATCCATGAGCGATATGCCCGGCCACTCTGCAATAAAGGCATAAATTGACTTCTCTTCGATGATGTTTTTTAGCAGCAGACAAGGGCCCTCGAACCACATGATCAACCTGCATGGGTACTGGACCTTCTGGCTCAATGGTGCCAGAGGGAGCAGAGACTAAATGCTCAAATAGACGATTGTCACAACGAACTGCAAATTTGATAGTTTCTTCTTGCATTTTGGGGTCCTCCATAGACAGCAACATATCTTTGACATCTTCACGGAGCCCTTTCTGAAAACAATCACGGAGAGCAGCATCATCCTAGGCTGTGTCTATGGAAATTTAACGGAACTCGAAAGCATAAACAGAGGCCGGACAGGAACCTTGTCTGAGATTGCTAAGCTTAGTAATTGTCGTGCGCTGACGATCCGTATCTCCAAAGCATGCCTCGAGCTCAACAATGAAAGCAGAAAAGTCTTGCAATTCCGGGGCTCCTCTCTCTAGTAATGGCGCAAACCAACTTAAAGCTGGCACTATAAGGAGAGAACCAATCAATCCAACTTGCTCCTGAGATGTGGGATATCTATGCGGATGAAGCTGAATCACCAGCCGGGTCTGATTCGAAAATCCACAAAGCTTGGCCCGAGTGCCATCAAACTTCTCCGGCAAGCTAATTTTTGGCTCTGATGTCCTCAATCCAGAGCTAGAAGCTGACCCATGAGATGCAATCTGCTCCCTGAACCCCTTATTATCCAATTGCAACTGCTGACATACTTGCACCAGCTGCTGGACCTGCTGTAATAAGGATGGAATCTCCTCCATAGTAATAAAAGTACCAAATATGGACAAAATAATGCTTAGGATCAGAGCAGGCAAGAACCGGTAAGGGATTCCGGTTCAAACTATCGTGAAGCTACCCGAAGAACAAGAAAATTACGTGGAAAATACTCAAGAAATATGCGAACAATCGGCAAGAATTTGATATGTGATCAAGAAATTAGAAATACAATGGCTCGAAGGCGAGCAAGAATGCAAGATAGATGCCTAGAAGGCTCAAGACTGGCGTGGAACCGGAAATTCGACAAGAATGAGCCTCCACTATATATATGTATACCAACGGTCCAGATCGTGCCACTCCAACGGATGAGATCTTGCCAAGTATCGTACAAGCACATAGGTTTTAGAAATGTTCTAAGATTTCTTGGAAGCTACCGCGCATATGTGATTATGCAGGAGAATACTACCAAAGGAGAATAGGTAGTGCACTTAGCTAAGGTATGTAGCTCGCAACTAGAAGGTTGCGTGTTCGAACCTTGCCTCATGCAAATACCTTTTTGCATCCGTGTGACGACCATCTTTTGTACATGCGAGTATAATGCTCGTATAGTACGAGTATTCGTATGGTCGTCACACCATCCCCCTCTTATGGCGGCGCCGAGTCCTCAGAGCTGGTGTCAGAGTACGTGGACTTGGCTTGTTTGGATATTGTTGGTGAATTCTGCAATTTTGTCTACTATCGTATGGTCGTCACAACCGCTAACATTGAACACTGCTGTAATACCCGAACGGATTCTAGTTACTCGCATTCGTCAGTTGCGCAATAAGGATATTCGTGAATATTTGGTCTTGTGGCCAGGCCAGTCTCCTGCGGATGCTATTTGGTAGAGGGATGAGTTTGTGCAACATTTTAATCATTTAAAACGCTAGACTTTGTGGACAAGGTCCGAAGAGGAGGGGAGGAATGGTTACGATCCTAGGTGCAAGTCGTGCTTGACCTATGGGATGTAAAAAATGGCTATGGGAACGCCACTAGGTGGCTTGGGAACGTTCAAATTGCCAATAACTGCCTAGGGCAGTGTTAGGGCATTTTCTTATGGCAAATGTTTCATGTTGGAACTGATCCCAATCAGGTTGAAATTGACTCACAGGAATCTGAAAGGAAGGTTTCAAGGGCAAACAAGCTGAAACAAATGCCCATAGCCATTTCTCCAAGCTCCTAAGAAATTCTGATGCCTCAGGAAAAGCATCCCCAAATCCTTAAACAAGGATGATGAATCCAAGAATAAATGGAAAAAGGGCTCTGGCTCCAAATAGCCAGTCTTCGAATAGATTGGACCTGATCTGGATATATCAGGTTGCGTTCGTTCACACAAGCATAAAAATCCCTTTAGAAATAGATCGGCCAATGGGAACGCGCCACGCGGCACCCCTTAACCCAATGGTTTTGGCTTTTTAATATTAATTTTAACATTAACATTAAAATACCACTTAACATGTGAAACATACGTCATAATCCTAGGCAGTTACTCGCACTTGGGACGTTCCCAAGCCACCCAGTGGCATTCCCATAGCCATTTTCCGCATTCCATAAGTCAAGCCCGACTTGCACCTACGATCGTAAAAATTCCTCCCCTCCCCTTAGGGCCTTGTCCGCAAGGTCTAGAGTTTAAATGACGAAAACGTTGCACAAACCCATCCGTCTCCCAAGTGGCATACGCGGGAGATTTCATGAAATTTTTAGATTAGGAGGCCTCGTCTAATCTTCGACGTACAATTTCATGTCTTCCCACCAAAAGGAGATCTATTTTGGGAATTGTTTAAAAAAGGGGTCTAAATTGGGAATTTCGTGAAACATTAAGCTTATTTTTGTAATTTGCCTCTAGTTTTATTATTAGGCTCACTCCACGTACTTCCCGTACCGTACGTATATGGTACGTATGCAACGTACCGTACGTATATGGCATGTATGCAACGTACGATGGCCGTTTTAACGCACGAAAGTACGTTAAAAGAAGTTATTTAAAGTACTTGTACGAGACGTACTTTATCATAAAATACGTACGGTACGTACTTTAACAAAAAAAAAAGATATTTTTTTTTTATTTTTTTGAAAAATATCCATAAAATACACGTACTGTACCTATAAAGTACGTACTGGACTTGTAACGTATGTACCGTACGCGTAAGTTAAACAATTGACCAAAAAAATTTTCTTTGTCTTTATTTTGCACAAAATGCATTAGTACGTACAGTACGTCCTGGTACGGTACGTAAGTACCTTAACTTGTACCGTATGCATACGTAACCTACACTGGGCTCACTAAAGTGGAAAAGTTCTAAGAAAATAAAAACAAAACCTCTAAATGCAATGGTTTGATAGTTGTCAAACAGTCTTTGAAAAGATTTGCTTTTTTTTTTTTTTTTAAGAACGAAAGAAACTTTATATTAATATATAAATAGATGCTAATACAATGGAAAGTCAATGGAGGTAGAGATAACTTCAGATCTCATTTTTGACATTCGAATGTAATTTAAAGTCAAAGAATTGATCATGTACATGGGATTTTAGCTCATAGTAGAGTCTAGTGAAATGAATCTTCAAACCTTTGAAGACTAAATGGCATTTGTGTTTTCAAATCACCCTATACTAGTGAAATGAATCTTCAAACCTTTGAAGACTAAATGGCATTTGTGTTTTCAAATCACCCTATAAACCAGAGCCTATGCCATATGTCAAGGAAGATGCCTAAAAGAATTTGCTGACTTCTAAGACGAGTACGAAAAGGAGCGTATAGCTGACCAGATGGGGAAGAGATCATCACAAAGTACAAAACAATGCTCACTTAGTTCAGGTGCAGCTTTGAAGATAGCACACATAGGACTGACAGTTGTCTTGAAAGAGTGAACTTGAACATTAGTTCTCAATGCTCTATCCACAAATTGCCATAAGAGAATTGACTGTTTTGGGTATAACATTCTTGTCCTCGAATCATAGTGTGCTTTGCTTCAAAAACTTTTAGTTTTTTAGTTGATACTATCTATGGAGGGAGAGGAGGTTTCAAAGTAAGGTGCCCATGACAGACTTCAACGAACTGCTTTCTCCACACAACACGCAATACCTCTATAAGTGTTCACACACTCTCATCTCTCAAATTAGACTGCAAGAGAATATTATCTGCAACATCCTCCCATATATGGTAATTTAGTCGTCTCAAATAGTAGGTGTCTCTAAGTTTTTGCCATCAGCTGAGTCTTTGGATGCATTTTAGAGGCTAAAGGAATCGAGCCAGGGAGGTGCGGCAAAGGTACCCATAGAAAGGGAGAAGAGGCTTGAGACCAATTTAGCGAGTTCAAAGTAGCAACCAAGCTGACGTCTTTCCAGGCTTCGAAAACTCCACGAAGAAAATGAGAAGCTGAGGGTATGCCTTCAAGGGATAAAACAAAGTCCAAGGTAGAAAAGGGACGAGGGAAGACTTTGCCAAAAACACATGAATGTTGTAAAGCCCGGACAAGCATATGCATGCCACAGTATAATTGCGTCTGATGAAAAAGAATTTTTCATATGAACTTTGAGATTGATACTTTGCTATCGAGTGATAAGTCCATACCAAAGACACCATTCCTTTTCAAGTGCACACATTTCTTCCATGCCACTTTGATTGTTGCCCCGATTTCGTTCCCGCCCTAAATATAATTATGTATAGTGGCTTGTATCTCTTTGAACTTTGAAACTGGAGCTAGCAAAGCAAAAGTGATGTAGACATTAGTGCTATTTAGAACAGACTTGGCAACCTATAGACATTAGTGTTATTTAGAACAGACATGGAAACCTATATATAATCAGCCATAGAGGGTAATGCTCCTCTCCACTAAAGCAAATGCCGCTGAAGGCCTAAGATAACATGATCTCAAGCCTGTGTAGTGTGCACCTCTATACTAAATGGTACGTCTAGGAGCCTGGCGACAGTGTCGGGCGAGACGAGCGACCATGGGTAAGATTGAATGCTGGAGGAGTGTTCAACGCTCAAATGGTGCTACATTTTCCCCAGTTCAACAAACATCCCTATGCCAACGAAAAGAGATCATGGAGCTACTTAACTCCTATCAAGATTTCTTTCCTAGGGATGCCTTCCGAAATCGGTTTTTAAGCTAACTAGCTAGATTTGGGGCCAAGAAATTGGTCTCCTTCTAATGGTTGGTCTTGAAAATTTTGATTTGATTGTTGCACATGGATTTAAATGGCCACTGAATTAATGTTGGCCTATGCTTATACAACAACTTCTAGATTTGTTTTAAAATTCCATTTTCCTTTCTTGTTTTAGGCTAACTCAGGGCAAAAGGATACAATTGGTGATCAGCGATAAGCTGAGAGAC